>LBNU01021702.1:75086-121938 GCA_014162995.1 Artemisia annua
TAGCCACCAAATTCGTTTTTAAGTACACACCACGTGTTTTACAATTAATTCCCCAATATATTTCCAAAAGTTCTTTTAAATAATAGACCCAATTAAAAACATATTTTTACGACTCGGGTAAACTAAGTGAATTTTTTTATGTCAAAAGATTCTCAATCGTTACTTGTCCAAAATACGTTTCATTAGGATTTCTAGTGCCAAAGTCAAATAGTGCCTAACGCAAAGTACTCAAATAGCCTAATTATTACTCAAAACGATAAACGTTTGATATATATTCAACTTTCCAATCCAAATTCCTCAAAATCATTTTACTTCAATACTCGGGTTTATAAAAATAGTAATGCGGAAGTTTTTAAAAGTCACCCAAATTTACCAGTTGTCACAATTGACAATGTCAATTATATGCCTTTTTTATGCTTATACAACAACATTACATGTGTCTTGTAGGATCTTGATGGTGGTCATACAAAAAGGCTACTGATCAATCTTTTTCATTTTATATGACCCTCTTTACTAAAAGTCAATGATTTTTTCCGCGTGTTTAAGACACCGGTTGTTACGGAAACTCACTGGGTGAAGAAGGATGAAGTTAGAAGATTCTACTGAATGCTCGACATTTCTATCTCTTTTTTTTACTCATAAGATTTGGTCCTAGCCATTATTAAGATGCGACTTACTATGCCATGTTCTGTTTGCTCTTTATGCTTAAATATATTTGAGATGAATGAAGAGTACATGCATTTAAAGTTTTTCGTGTGCAACTTTTTTTCGGACTTACTTAGTTATCATAGTTATGTTGATTTATACTAACCGAGTTGCTATGTTTGCAGGACATTTGATAAGTTTAATCGATTAGGTATGCAGATATCACAAATCATGTGGATCGGATATGTAGATAGCACTAATTATGCGGATTTATATTAAGGTGTAGCATTTTAATTCTATATCTTTGTGTTGTAGCATTTTAGTTAATCATAGTTAGTCAAACACTTAATAACTAATTCACTTATTGATAACTTATTTGAATTTTTACTCAGGTACTCTATCCGCTCTTGTTTAATTCAGTCTTTCACAGGTACACTTGCTTATCATACTATATTTTTCTTCACGTATAAATCTTCTTGATTTGTACTAGAAGAGTTGTCATCTAGCTTAATGATAGAGAATAGTGAGAATTAAACTAACTTAAATATGTCTTGTATTATATTAATTTATGTATTTTGAATCTTGATTCGTTGTGTTTTAGTGTGCAAAACAACAAGTACACAAAAATATCAACAAAGTGGAGTCAAAGTTATCGTGAGTGACAACTAGACGTAGAGAAATACAAGTAAACCTTTTAGGAAAAAGATTACCTCGTAAACTCGTGCAATGTGATATTTGTGAGACCGGGAAGTGATTTCCCGAGTCGTACCCCAACGAGGTGTGAATGGAAAGATTCGTGAAAGATCGAGATTAAAGACTTGTATGTTTGGTTGTGAAAGATTGTTTGGAATTATGGTACGCTAAATTAACGAAATTGGAAAATTAACGAACGATGATGAAAATAAATTAACCTAAAGGAAACAAAAGGCAATTGGCAAACTAGGGGAATCCTAAAACACTACGGGAAGCAAAGTTAGGTATCGGGAATCCTAAATAAAACAATTAAACAAATAAACGTGACGTTTATTTAAGATAAACGTCAACGTAACAAATAAAAACGTGAAAAATTAACTACGCAAATCCTACGGGCCTAAAAATAATTTTCTAACGCACTAAAAGACAAAAGAAAATTTTAGAAAAAAGAAAATTAATATTTTAATAAAAATTCTATTTATTATAATTTAAAAACTATTTAATACAAATTAAATCAAAATAAATATTAAAGCTATAAAAATAAATCTAAGAAATTTCTGGTAAATCAATTAAGTTAAAATAAGCCTAAGAAAAATAAAAAGTCAGGAAAAGCTATTCTAAATAAGCTGAAAAAAAAGCAGTTAAAGAGCTAAAAAGCTAATTAAGCTAAAAAAAAACAAGAAACTAGTTAAATCAATTAAGGATGTAATAAGTTACACGAAATACCCAAGGGAGCAGCTGGAAACGTGTGTGGTGTTGTGGTCGTGGGTATGCAGAAGGTCAGGGGTTCGAATCCCACCCAGGCCTTTTTTTGCACAGATTATGTTTCTTTTTTTTTCTTTTCCTTTTCATACAGCAACAGCAACAACCAACATTAACACAACAACAACTTTTAACAAATCCAAAATCAATCAATCCGCAAGATACAACAAGAACAACAAAAGAAAAATAAAAGAACAGCAGCAACAGGCAACCAATAACAACAACAATAAAAAAACAAGATCACAAGAGCAACANCTAAAATAAGCGAAAAAAAAAGCAGTTTAAAAAGGCTAAAACTAATTAAGCTACCAAAACAAAAAAAACTAGTCAATACATCAATAAGTGATGTTAAGGTTACACGAAATAAAGAGGAGACAGCACCGCTGGCCACAGCTCGCTGCGAGGTATCGCTTCGTCGGCTCACGCCGGCCCGCACACGCCGGTACTCGACATCACACCAGGACCATATTATTTTATGCACCAGATTCATCAGACACTCTCTCTCTTCCACTCTCTTCTTTTCTTCTCCTCACACCAGCACACACGCCCAACCCAACATTAAAAACCCACACTCTTTAACAAATCCAAAATCAATCAATCGCAAGTCAAAAGAACCAAAAGAAATAAAAGAACAGCACAACAGGCAAACCAATAACAACAAACAATAAAAAAACAAGAATCACAAGAGCAACAAGGAGCCACAACAACCTTGGATACATGAATCCATGAACCCGAAGTCAGCAGCACAGACAACAAATGAGAACTCACATAGCTCAAATAAGCTATAAGCTCACAAAAGCTTATTTAAACAACTAAACAACAACAAGAAAGATTAACAACACAACGACACAACAAGTCAAGAACAATCAACAAGAATCACAACAAGAACATCAAACAAGAACAATGGTTGCTGCTAGTGCACACCAGCAGCTATAGTGTTCAAAAGGCACTTTGGGGACTAAAATTAAGCAAGCTAATAAGCAGATGAAGGCAAACAAAGGGAACATGCAACAAGGCAGCCTTAGTGGCTTCACAAAATGACAAATATCAAAGAGATTTGTCCACAAATGAACAAAATATCAACAATAGAAAAACGGGTCAATTTTAGTTAACTGGGTGCAGGGATCAAACAGGCCTGAGGTGCTAGTTGAGGTGGCCTAATAACCTGATGGAGCAAGATTGCAATGGGAGTATTGAGCCAACAAACGAAGTTGCAAACAGTAGTTAAGCACAAACACTGAAATTCTACACTACAAACTATTAATACTATCAATTCCTAAAACTAATCTCGACTTACATAAGCATGATTAAATAAAGAAACAAGCAAATGGCAGAAGTAACTACGATCAACAAAGATTTTTAAAGGAACTTAAACTTTTTTATTAAGCTCAGAGAACTTGAGTACACTAGAACTACAATAAGCTCAAAAAAAAACTGAGATTAATTAAAAACTTAGACTAGAAATTAAACCTACTTGACTACTACTAAAAACCCTAATGCCTCTTGAGGCTTACAATCTCATTCTATTAATACTAGAACTATACTAGGGTTTCACTTTGCTTTTCTTTGTCCTTTTCTGATTGTGTTTTTTCTGTGAGAGGAGAGTGCCATCTTGGACCATTTGTGTTTCTTTGAAGCCATCTCAACCATCAGATTCTCTTGGCCTTCAAGTCCTTCAATCTTGGCCATTGGATTAAAAATGGAGGTTGTGGATTGATGAGGTGGAGGTGGTAGGTCTGGGATTGTGAGGGTTTGGGGTGAGTGCAAGTGAGGTATACTTTTTAGGTCTTGGGGAAAGGGGTGGAGTGTTGCAGTGGTGATGGAGGTTGTGGGTGTCTGCTGGGTAAACGGATGGGAGGAAGGAGGTGAAGTTTTACCGAGATTTGATTTGTGGGTTTATTAAACGTGGGTTATCATTTGACTTGTTGACTAGGTTTAGTGGGTTGTGGGCTTAGATGGGATATGGGCCTAGGCAGTTTAGGTTATTGGGTATTGGATTAAGGATTTATTAAAGGAAGGGTCCGTTTGGTTTTAGTACATGAAATGATGAAAGCACAAGGACCAAAATTGACATAAACTGAAATTTAAGGGTAGATTCTGCCAAGATATCAAACTTCATCCAAGGATCGAATTTGCCAAGTCTTGATTCCACAAGGTCACTTTTGTCATTATTCTTCAATTTAAAATTCCCGAGGATCATCATTGCCAATTTCACAAACTTGAGGGACTAAATTTGTAATTTTCTGAAAATGCAATCCAAGGATCAAACTTGTCATTTTAGGATTGTTGGAGGACTTTTGTTGACTT
This sequence comes from Artemisia annua, assembly GCA_014162995.1. Taxonomy (NCBI): domain Eukaryota; kingdom Viridiplantae; phylum Streptophyta; class Magnoliopsida; order Asterales; family Asteraceae; genus Artemisia; species Artemisia annua. The sequence continues at coordinate 79,494 of LBNU01021702.1, forward strand.
TTTCTTCATAAAAATTCTCCAGGGACCATTTCTGACATTTTCTGATAGTTCAGGGACTGTTTTTGACAATTCTTCATATTTTGCTCGTTTTTCGTCTGTTTTCAATCCTTTGTACCTGAAATACACAAAAACACACTCCAAGGATATTTGTGATGTTATTTGACCATTTTGAAGTGTTTTTCGTTCTTTTGACTCGAAAAATGGAAGAAAAGATATGTGTAAAACGACACATATCAATTCTTGTTATATATGTGTTGATCTTGAGTAGATGTTGGCATGTTCCTTGTTTTTCAATGAAAGTTGCTACTCGTTTAGTAGTTTTAAGTTTCGTATGTAATTATATTTAATAAATCAAATTTGTACTCCTGTGCATGAAACTTTGATTCAGAATACTAGATCACATTACTCAAACAATTGTACTTCAATTCCCTTTAAATTAATGAAATTCATTTTCTAGTCTTGTAATTGAAAGTAATTTAATTTAGTATTCAATTGATAGAAAAATAAAATACCCATGTGCTATTGTGAATCGATTTGTGATATGTGCTTAATGGCTACAAAAGGTTATGGTGTTTTTATACAATAAAACTAGTGCCATGAAATCCAAAAAAGGTATGTAGTATCACATTAAAAAAGTGCCACTAAAGACCATGAAAGCTGCAGGAACGCCAAGGCCAAGTGCCTCTAAAACCCATTAGTGGCAGCATACGTAGTGCCATTTTTTTCCTGCCACAAATTCCTAAACCAACTTTTAGTGACAATTATTTGATATTATTGGCACTTTTTGTGTACCACTAAATAAAACTATTTTTGTGGTGTTTCATAAAGTGTTTCTCATGCCTTTTTCCTACCTTAATTTACCCTTTAGCCTTTTTACATTGCAACCCAATATTGGATTCAAAATTTATTTAGGCCTAGACTCTAGTGGTGGAAAAGTGAAACTTTGTCAAGCCTATGATAGAATATTCACCACGAATGAGAAATTGAGTGATCACCCAAAAAGGAAAACACATAGATTAGCGCAAGTATGAGTGATTTTTTTTCCTTTTCGTGAGGTGCTCGATTTTGAATTACTACCGTAGGTAATGTTTACATTCATAATTCTTTTTTTACTTGGCAAATATCTTTTTGGGAATCACTAAAGAGGTCTACTTGAGAACACGTAGAAGCCAAGTGGGGGATATTTGATAACATCAAATAATATCATATTTTGGTTATTAATATACTATGATTATCGCCTAGTTTTATCTTAGTTTATGTGTATTTAGTACTTAATTGTTTCCTATTTGCATAATAGGATATAATGGAGCGTTGAAATAGAAAGACTCGAAAATTGGATTCAGTTTGAAGAAAACGTGAAGAAATCTGAGATCAAGGCTTTTACGGCATAGAGGGGTGATGAGTGTGTAAATGCTCATCATTTTTGTCCCATCTGAACTGCAAAAACATTTAAAAACACTCAGAAATGCCTCAAAATACAGAAAATATCCCTGGATTGTGTTTTTATATGTTTTAGGTGCAAAAGGATTGAAAACAAATGAAAAATGAACAAAATTTGCATAATTGGCAGTTTCAGTCCCTAAACTTTCAAAGATTGTCAGAAATGGTCCCTGGATGAATTATTTCAAAGCAAAGTCAAAAACAGTCCCCCAGGAATCAAGGAATGACAAATTATACCCTTGAAGTTCAAGTTTGCACAAATGGCAAGATTGGTCCCTCAAGTTTCCAAAATGGCAAAAATAGTCCCTGGGTATTCAAAAATGGAAAATTACATCTATGGCCTTTGTACTATTCATACTTGACAAATTTCACCTTTTTGATAACTTTGGGAAGTTTACAACTCAGCCCCTCAATTTTCAGGACTTTACACTTTAAGTCCTTATGGTTATATAAACCTAAAACCAAACCAGACCCTTTTTATTATCTAAACCCAATCAAACCCAAAACTAACCAAGCCCACCCAACCCTTTTTATTTAACCAAAGCCCAAAAACCCCCACTGGCCCAAAACAAACCCACACCCCTTAGTAATAAACAGGGTTTGACCCCGGTCAACTCTCCCAAACCACCTTCCCTGTACACCCATCTCTCCCACCCCTGCAAACCTGAAAACCAGGGTGGTTTTTCACCACCTCATCCCCCAGCTGGCTACTCTACACCACCACCTCATCATTTCCACCCCATACCACCAATTTGCATTAAATGCATCCCCACCATCAACCTTTCACTGTTCCACTCACACACCCTGGTTTTGCTTCCACATCACACCAAACTCATTAAAACCTCACCTTTCCTGTCCATTACACCTCCACAATCCTCCAAACTTCCTTAATTGAAATAAAACTGCCCCAAGCTACTTGAAGGACTTTTGGCGCCAAAATGCCATTTGTATGGCTAGGATGAAATAAAAGGATCCAATGGTTGAAAAGAGGTGGGATTTACTCAAAGGACACCTGGAAGTGCAAAATATCTATAAAGGAAGGAAGAGAAGCAATGTAGCAAGATATCTAGTGTAAATTAGCTTTAATTATGTCGACTTAGTCAATTTTTCAATTTCCAGTGTAAAAGTTAGCTTTCAAGCATTTTGTTAAGTAATATCAGTGTATCTCAAACCTTTTTCAAGCTTCAATTTCAGTTTATCTTTACAAGTTCAGTTTATGCAAATTTTAGCTCAAATTCTTATGATTATTGTAATGTTGTTTATGGTAGTTGTTATGGACTTATAAGCTCATGTAAGCTCCTCAGATAGCTTCTGTAAGCTATTAGAAACTTTAAAAGCAGTTGTAGAAAAATACTCAAAAATACCAATTAATTAGTAGAAAATAAAAAATCAGTGAAGATGGTACAAGAAAGCTGGAGCAAGGGAAAATATGGATTGTCCTTGGGTTAGATGCTTCTTGGGAAGCTATAGGAGTGATTTGTGGTTCCTGGTTCACTTGTTCTAAGCCTAAATGCCATTTGTAAGCTTTGTCTCAAATTCTTGCATATCACTGTAGCCTTAGTTAATTTGTGCTAAATCTGTCATTTTGTGTTTATCTACTGTATTAGAGTTGATTTAAGTTGAATGATCTCATGCTTGTTAATTAGTTTCCATCTGTTGCTCAAAATCTCATTTCAATTGTGGAAAGCATTATAATGGTTCATGAGAATTTGTTGTTGTTATCTGTGTTTTTATGCTTCCATGATCTCATGTCATCATATTAGAACCTTTGCAACAAGTTTTATGGTCTTAATCTGCTACATCCTTTGAAATTCACAAAATCTATTCACTAAGGCAGTGTTTGGATTTGCTGATCTTTAAGATCTGTGGTGTGTTTTTGTTGTTGTTCTTAGTTGTTATCTGTCACAAATAGTCATTTTAGGTAAACAAACCATAAAATCCAGTGGCTACAGGTTAAAAAGTCAAATTGACTTTAATCTCATCTTACTTGTTATCTGTTAGAATTTATCCATATTCATCATATTAGTATACTAGTTGGTAATAAAGCTTAATTTAGTCTAAATATAACTTATAAAAACATAGTAAGTCACTAGATTAAGATCAAAGTTAGTATAAGTTAATTTTATAGTTTATCAATAAAAGTCAAACTTGCATACTCAAAACAGTTTTATCCAAACTTGCAAGATTTTTATTGATCTCATTTTTAGGTTTTAGCTTGTAAGCTTTTGGAATTTTAATATTTTGCTGCTTATCTTAACTAGACTAATTTTAGTTTATTTTTAATAATTTCTCTCACTGCTTATTTGCTAGCTTTTAATTAGCTCTTTTTCACAAGCTTGCCCTGTACCAAGATCATATAATCTTTTTCATTAGCTCATATTTTGATCATTAGTGTATGTTAGTGAGTGATATTTGTTGTTATGTGTAGCCCTTCTGGCCACCTTCTTATGCATGTGCTTTTTTGCTCAATATCTATTTATTTGAACTACTTATTAAGGTCCTCAATGTTCATGCATCTCACTGACTACACTGAGTCATTAGTGTAGTCAAGCCTAGTTCATAAGCTCATTCTGAGCTCATTTGTGAACCTTAGCTTGTGTGGTTTGGACTTTTAGTAAGCCCATACACCCATCTTTAAAGTTCAGAGCTTGTTTTGTGCTCTCAAGCTTATTTGATAAGCTAAAGAGTGCCTTGTAACTTGTCCCATTCTCTCAGAACATTGACCATTTCAGTGTATTTGACCAACTTTCACAAGCCCCTCATAAGCTCACCAGTGGGCCCCACAGTGTGAGCTTGGGCTTTTTGGAAATCTCACCAGCCCAACTTGCTATCTCAGTGCTTATTTTGTGCTCCTCAGCTTATTCAATAAGCTTAAATTGCCTTTAAATATCACTGCAGGCCTGCTAGTTCCCACTGTGAGATTTGAAAGTGCTTATTTGCTTATCCTGAGCTTATCAGTGCTACTCTTTGTACCATTTAGCTTGTTTCCAGTCCTTTTTACTTATTTACACCTTATTTAACTTTTGTTTTCCTTTGTAAAGCTTATTTGGTTGTTTGTTTGAGCTTAAATCTCAAATTTGAGCCAAAAGCCCAAACTGTTAAGCTCATAAGCTCTCAATTTGCTTATTTCTTAGTTCTAAATTTGTTGTCTTTATTAAAGTTACTCATTTTCAGTTGTTTAATAGTTTTATAAAAGAAAAAAATCAGAAAAACATCATTTTAAAATAAGTGATAGCTTGTATTTAAGAAGCTTTAGCTATTTAGCTTATTTTTAAGCTTTTTCATTAAGCACTTTGCATTTTTATAATTTTCCTAGGTTCCTGTACTTATAATATATTTTTAGAAAAAGTTTGATAATTTTCACTGTTCATTTAGTATTTATTAGAATTTAAATTAGTTTAAAAAGTAATTAAATAGTAATTAATTAATAATAAATAGATAAAAAGTGTAAAAAATATAATCTCAGTTTTAAAATAAGTTTTAGGTTATTTTAGATTTTTCAAAGTTAAAATTTCATTTTTCTAGGCTAATTTCATAATTTCTTGTATTTTAGTGTATTTTTAATTAGTTAAAAATAGTTATTAATTAATAGTAAATAATTAAATAGTCTAAAAAATAATTTTAATTTTCCAATAATTTTCTTTTATTATTAGGATTCCAAAAATCTAAATTTTCACATCCGTGGGATTTATATTGGACAAAATTCACGTTTTATTTCGTACGTTTACGTAAATTTAAATTAAACGTACACGTTTTTAGTTTTTAAACGTTTTTAAGTAATTTGCTTTCACGTACTTGTTCTTATAGCTTTTTTAAGCTATTTTCTTTTATAATTCATTAGTTTAATCACTCACACCCTTTTCTTGTTCAATATCACCCGATCACAAATTCGTCTTATTACAGATTTCACACCTCGTTGGGATTAAACGACCCGGGGATACACCATACTCCTTGGTTAGTTGTCTTCAAGCTGTGTGACTTTATTTGACCACATCCGTGGTTGATTTAAATTGACTGTTTGGAGCCAATCAAGGGGCACTTGTCCCTACGCCATAGTTAGTGAAGGGTTTGAAGCACAATCAAGATGTAGCGTTTACGCCGTATTGGCATACATACCTTTACAATGTAGGCATTTTGAAGACCTTTTGAGCATTTATCTAACATAGTTTCTACGACGTAGATGATTGGCTCTGAAACAGTCAACAAAAGTCAACCAAAGAATTAGTCAACTAAAGTCAAACTATAAAAGAGCACAATGCACCAAGGAGAGTATAGGAATTCCTCGGGTCGTTTAAAATCCCGACGAGGAGTGAATTGTATCTAAAACGGATGAGATCAAGTGATTATGAAACGATGATTAGGGAAAGAGATTGATTTAAATTAAACTACGAGATTATAAATGAAAAAGATTAGTGAACACTACAAACGATTACTAAGATTATGGAAAACGTTTACGAAACTAAAATATACGTATACGTTTAATTAAACGTACACGTACGAAAATAAAAGTGAAAATGAAAATCTAAAAATACCTAGGATATGAAAAACATATTTTTACAACCTAAATGATAAAAGAAAATTTTAAGAAAAAGAAAAATATTTTTTAGACTATTTATTTAATTATTATTAATTAAAAACTATTTAAATACTAATTAAACTAATTTAAATTATAATAAATAGTAAATGAAAGGTAATAATTCTGAAACTTTTTCTAAAAATACTTAGTAGTATACTAAAGCTAGGAAAAATATAAAAACGAAGAAAAGCTTATAAATAAGCAGGAAAATAAGCAGATAAGCTTATTAAGCTAAAAAGGACCACTATTACTATAAATAAAATATAGGAAACAATAAACACTAACACAAGTATAGGGCAGATGGTGCTCAGCTTTGGTTTGAGATCTGGGCTAAGCAACCAGGGTTCGAATCCCTCCAACACCCTTTTTCACAAACTATTTTATTTTCACTTTTTTCTTTTACAAAACTGATAACCAACTAAATATAATAACTTTTTACAAAAACAAGTTTACTACAAAGTGACAATAAGCTCAGCTGGAGCTTATTAATCCTACAGATGAACTTTTTGAGCTTAAGCCAATGAAGAGAATTAAACCAAAAGCTTCAAATAAGCTTAAGACTTATTTCCACCCAACAAACAGAAACAATAACAACAAGAATCACAACAACATTTAATAACAACAACAACTGAGTAGAACAATAACAGCAATAATATAAACAATCATCAAGAACAAACAATTAAGTTCAACAATTAGCAGCAGTAACAGTCCAAAGTGCCCAAAAGATAGGCTCAAAATAAACACTTAATAAGCACTACAGACAAAACAAAAGGTCAAATCTTAAAAACTACCTAGGTGGCTACTCAAATCAGCAAGAATCTCTCCATTTCATCCAAGATTAAACAATCTATGAGCACATGAACCTTACTCAAAATCTGTGTGCAGGGGACTTTTCAGAAAAACAGCTTAAAGTGAGAGCAAATTTAAGCAGCTTAATAAGTTCACAAAAATTCACCAAAAATAATACAGCAACTCAACCAACCAAAGAGCAATATTCCAAAAGCACAATGTCCAAATCCCAAAATTAAACCCTGGATGAAAATCCAAAGTTTATTCAAAAAATTTTCTTTGCACTTTTTGACTTTTGAGATTTTGAACAAAGTTGACTTTGGTGAGATTCTAATGATTCCTAATGACTGAATAAGTTGTTTTAAGTTAAAAGGAAACTGATTAAAGCTATATTACTAACTTATGCATTGATATGATGAGACTAAGAACCTTAAATCCTCACAGTGAACAAGTTAAAGAGCTAAAACTATGATTTTGACTTTTTGACAAATAAGGTTTGGTTTTTATGATTGTAATGAGTTACTAGAACCTAAGTGAGCATGTAACAACACAGAACAACAAGCAAAACAACCTGGATTACCACTATCACAGCAAATCCAAACAACCCTTTAAGAACTGATTTGGTGAACTTCAAATCCCTTACAATGATTTACTTAACCAAACATGTTCCACAGGTTAAATTATGATACTAGAAGACAAATTTACCACAAAAACACAAGCTCTAACAACTAACAACTAAGATTGCTATTATGCCAAATTAATCAGTGAAATTGATAATCTAGGCAACAAAGAAATCCAAGCACAAACAGGCAATATTAAACCATACTATCACCTAGGAACACAGAATAAACACTAAAACACAAAGATAAGCAGTAATAATCTATGCTACAGTGAAGTGTAAAAAAAATTGAATAAAGGCTCACAATGTGCACCCAAGCTGAAATCATGAAACTAAGGATCAAGAACCACACCTAAAGCTCCCCACAGAGCACTAACCCATGGCCATCCTTTATATACCATGCTCCATTGGTTCCTTCTTCTTCCAAACTGATTTTTATATTTTTCTTAGATTTCTTTTTATTTTTGAGTATTTTTTTGTTTATGACCTTTCAATGATGTAGATGCTTTAAAAGCTTGTAAAAACCTGTGAGTGAACTTAATTGAGCTTAAACAAACATTCAACAACAACTTTTAGCCACTTAAGCTCAATCACGAGATTTTGAATTTGAAATAACATAAACCACAAACTGTATTACGAACTGAAATTGAAGAGTGAAATAAGTTTAAATTACACTGAAATACTGAGGTTACAATTTCTAAAAGCTAAACATAACACTAAAAACAGAGAATTTATAAAAACGACTTAAAAATAAACTAGGTTAACTCTCCTTTTCCCAAGGCTGCATCTTTTTCTTCTTATATCCCTCCATTAGGGTTTGTGAAGACTTTTTAGCACTTCCCACCACAATTCTCAGCCATTGGATGATTTTCTTTTGATCTTGACCTTTGAAACCATTTTGGCGCCTTTTTCTTTGACTGCTAACAAAGCTATCTTTGAGTGGGTTTATGGAGAAGCAATTAAAGAATTTTGGAGGTTTGTGGGAGTTGGGGGAACATGGAGAGGGTTTGCTGATGTGTAGGCATGGAGGGGGAAGGTTGTGGCAGTATCACGTGGGGAAGAAGGAGGGAAAGAGTTTGACTGTTTGACCCTGGCAATTATTATAAAAACGGGGTGGGTTGTTTAGTGAAAAGGAAGTGGGCCTGAGGTGGTATTGGGCCAAAAGTGGGAATTGGGTTTTATTATTGTTTTGGGTTTGTTTTAGTTTGTAGTAAAAATACCACAAGGACCAAAAATGTAATTTGCTGAAAATTGAGGGTCCTGATTTGCCACTGTTCCAAAGTTAGTCCAAGGGTAGATTCTGCCAAGTATCAATAGTCTAAGGATTGTAAATGCAGTTTTTTCACTTTTGGTCCTTCAGGGACTAAAAATGCCAAATGTTGAAACTTGAAGGACCAAAATGTAATTTTCAACAAACTTTCATTCCCAGGACCAATATTGACTTCTTGTGACTCCCCAAGGACCAATGTTGACATTTCTTCCAAAATTTTCCATTTTTCACTTTTTAAATACCCAAGGACCATTTTTGTAATTTACCAAAAGTTCAGGGACCAAAACTGCCATTTTTCCAAAAATTCATTCAAGGACTATTTTTGACAACTTAAAACATTCCAGGGACCTTGAATGATAAAACTCCACATTTTTAAACTCCAGGGACTATTTTTGTCAAACTTAGAAAGTTGGGGGACTGAAACTGCCAATTCTGCAAACTTTGCTCGTTTTTCATTTGTTTTTAAACATTTTGCATTTGAGACACATAAAACACGATCCTTGGATATTTTCATCATTTTGATGTGATTTTGCGTGTTTTCAGATGTTTTGCGTTTCAGAATTGACCAAAAATAATGAGTGTTTGAGCACTCATCAGTAGACAAGAACTAATCTATATGCCGTAAATAATGAAGATTAACAAGCATTTTTGTGACGTAGCATATACGGTGTAGAGGCTTACTTAGCTTTACGTAATAGAGAGGTCGAGACAACAAAACCTTATAAATATCGATCTAAAGTCGTCTATGATGTATTCTACCTTCCATAATTCGATTTAGGCTTTTACAAGGGAAGAATATCACCACTTTCAAGCTGCAATCCAAAATCCAAGAGAGATGACATCACAATCCATCTACATTATTAGCCTAAGTTGGTTTGATTATCAAAACACTATGTTTTCTATTGTCATTGATATCTACATTGTTTTTGACATTCATACTATGATTTTTGGCTAAACACTTCGTGTGTTAGCTTAGTTACGATTCTATGTTTCCGTTGCTTTAAATTCTTAAGTTTAATTTTATTATCTTAGTGGATATTTTATTTTTTTATCAATAGATACTTACATTTTGGCATCAATTAGAATCGTTTGGTGGATAATAGACTAGGTAGTATGTCACAACCTAGGGTATTAGAATTACTAATGGATGACCATTCCCTCTTAGTTGTCGGGTTATGACCATTAACTTAGTCTAAATCAAGAGTAATTTTATTTAAAAGTGTAAGACAACACTTGTAGGTAATAGCTTATAAGGTTGAATGTTAAGTAATTAACATAGATAAATCAAATAGGATAGCTGACGTTCTTAATGACTTAAATCCGGATAAGCTAATTGCTATAATCTTAGGATTATATATTTGGAGATCATAGGTTTCGATTGCAAGGACCAATTGGATCTTTATGATATTAGAGCCTCTACCAAGATCGATAATCAGATGTTGCACGTAGGATTAAATCAATTGGAAGTATAGAGGATTAGCTAGATTGACACAGTTTTCTCACCTTGCTTGAATCCGGTTTATCTTTTGTTTGGTTATTTACTTCTCATTTAAGTTTTATTAGTCTTTTAAGTAATTGATCGTATGGATCTAAAGCACAATCTGAGGATTTTAGTTGCTTTCATAGATTTAGTTGTTATTTATGATTATTTACCAAATTATCAGCTCTTAGGGTTCGACACATGTATTTACCTAAGCTAGACTATTACATGATAGGGTACACTCCTCTTAAGTGTGTAGGAATAATTTTAGCTGAAATAGGTTTATAAATTTAAGACTAGATACTCACACAACAAGTTTTGGGCGCCCGCTGTCCGGGAGCGGTTTAATTTGGTTTAAATTTATTGTTTTTTTGTTTTATTGATAGTTTCTTATTTTTAGTTTATTTTCTTGTTTGTTAGCTCGTCTACTGCTACTTTTCTGTTGACTTTTAGGAAACTTAAAAAATGGCTGGAGTTGACATTGCTACGCTGACAATGGAAGAGTGCACGACTTTGACGAAGGGAAATGCGGGGCATGACATTGTTAGACCTGAGATTGCTAACGTTGTCCATTTTGAGATCGGGTTCGGGTCAACCCGCCCTATTGACACCCCTAGGTGCAACCAACTAAATGGAATAAGGTCATCCGAAGAAAATTCTATATCTTTATTTGGCGTTTGCAACAAATAAGGCTAATTGGCTTGATCAAATAGCTATTGATCTCAACTAAATCCTTTGTCCGCATTGTGGAGATAATAACGGTTGAACATTGCTTTTCAGAATGTCCTCGGGTCGTAGAAGCTTGGGGTATAGTTTTTAAGTGCAATTTGGGAATTTTCAATATTGAATTGATTCAAGAGATAACTGATCACAAAGGGCATAGTAATTTTCAAAAAAAGAAGCGAATGATTTAGCAGGCGGTGTGTTGGTCGATGCTATACATGCTGTGGTGCTCTCGGAATAAAATAATATATGAAAATAAAGTTTCCAATCTTACGACAATTAGAGATGAGGTACATTTAATTTATTTTTTATGTTTAGAGCAAAGGTGTTATATCTTCACAGGTTGAGTGGTGTTTGAATCCGGCTAAAGTTTGCATATTCTAAAGTGATTGATATCCAATAGCGAACGTTGTGGAGTCTCTTAGTCAAGTGTTTCTGTGACAAAGGTTCACGTAAAAGCGATATGAAACTTCAGTTGCTTTTTAGTTTGGTTCATTCTTTTATGTCATATTGAGATCCATGCTCATAGTGTTGCATGGGGCACATATGATTTTTTCTTATATTATGAAACACACACTTTGAGTATAAAGGCATAAGTTGTCACTTGATCTTTGTCCGTGTTGTGAGGTCTTAAAGTGATAGCTAAATCTGAGAGCATAATTTGGTTTTCTATGTCTTGTAGATATAGTAAAGGAGGGGGAGAACTTCAGACCAAGCTTAGAATAGTGTTGTGTCAGTTTCTTAGTTTGTACTCATTGTCTCTTTCACATGTTCTTTAACTTTTTAATTTTTTATAAAATTATACCGACTTAAATAAGTAGATGGCCATCATTTAATTGGAATAACGCGTGGCAGTGGGTTCAAACCCCGTGGATTAATCGCCAAAAAGTCGGAACATGATTAAACAAAAAAAATAAAAAAGTAAAAAAAAATACGAAGTTAAGATTAGATGTTACTAGATTGTACTAATTAGCAAGAAATGTCCATAAGACCATAACCCAACCTACACAACTTTTTGTATTAAGTCAACAAACGAGTATTAATCCTGAGCGTCCGCAAACCAAAACCCACCACACGTCCCAATCTTATACGAAGCAAGCAAACCCACCCCCAATTTAAATAAATTTCATTTTTTATCTTTCCATTAAGTAATAAATAAACTCTCCAATCAAAAAATAAAAAACAAAATTTCCCCCAAATTATCATCATCATCATCTTCACCGGTAATTAAATCCACTCGCCACCATCGCCGTCGTTGTACGATCTGTTAAATCGTCTTACGCCGGCGCGTGTCTCTTACTCGCGACGTGTGAGTACCTTTGCTAACGTGCGCCGATTTTCTATTTATTTTTTTCAAATTTTATTTTATCAATCCATATATATTTATATTTATACACACATATAACCTAATCTATTAATCTATATATATATATATATATATATATATATATATATATATATATATATATATATATATATATATATATATATATATATATATATATATTTTAGCTTTATATATATTATTTGTTTATAACAATTGTCTGTCATTTAAATTTGAAATGAAGTATAAGAGTCTGTGACTCAGTGATTGTAATTATGACCTAATTTGTGAAGAGTTTGTTGAGCGGTTGTTATAACCAGTCGATTTCGGTTTATTTTCAGCCATTATAATTCCGCGGTTTACGTTAATGCGTAGAATTGATAACTGTCACTCAGATAATCCTTTTAGTCTGTTATAAGCTGTTATTTTTGCAAAACGCTAAACGCTAGTTGCTTCAAAGTGTTCCTAAACACTTGCTGCAAAACATACGTTTATTTGAACGAGTTTTAAATGCTGTTACTGTTTAATAGGTTTAACGAAACAAGGCGTGCCGAATAAGTGAAGTATAAGAGTCTGTAACTCAGTTGATTGTAATTGTGACCTAATTTATCAAGTTTGTTGAGCAGTTGTTTAACTAATCGAATTTGGTTTGTTTTCGGCGATTATAATTCGCAGTTTACGTTAATGCATAGAATTGATAACTGTCACTCTGATATAAGCTGTAATTTTTGTTAACATAGCTTTATAACTGTAACTACTAAGTGTAAACGCCGTAAATGCTACTAGAAGTAGCATTTTGATTTGGAGCGTTTAAAAAAGTTGCAAAACGCTAAACGTTAGTTGCTTATTTGAACGAGTTTTAAATGCTGTTGCTGTTTAATAGGTTTGACGAAAGAAGGTGTACTGAATAAGTGAAGTGAGGTTGGCTTCTGTTTCACGGTATTCACGGTACGGTCGTAATGACCTTTTATAGAAACTATACTAACGGAACGGTTTCTGAAGATGTTCTAAAATACACAGAATAAAGTTTGTTGAGTCGTTGTTTAACCAATCGAATTTGGTTTATTTCAGCGATTATAATTCGCGGTTTACGTTAATTCGTAGAATCGATAACTGTCACTCTGATATAAGCTGTTTGAACGAGTTTTAAATGCTGTTACTGTTTAATAGGTTTAACGAAAGAAGGCGTACTGAATAAGTGAAGTGAGATTGGCTTCCGTGGGGTTGTAATGGCCTTTTATAGAAACTATACTAATGGAACGGTTTCTGAAGATGTTCTAAATGACCCGAGCCAGATAGAAAGGGCTGATAACGTTGTTAGAAATGACGATTTAGAAACTGCGTCCAATATACAAAATAATACTACTACAAGGAAACCACCGGGAAGTTGGGGATGGAAGGACTCTTATCAGCGAAATGGCTCAGAGTCGGAGCGTGAATCGAAAAGTAGTTCGGGATATAATAATGATGAAGATGGAAATGATTTGTCGGAAGTGGATAAGGCAAACAAGGGTCAAAATGTCGATGAGATGTTGTCTGATGATTATTACGAGTTGGACGTTGATGATCAAAATGATTCAATGCACCACCGTAAGCTATTAAATAATGCATCAGTCGGTTATAATTCAGTAACGCAACCTCAAGCTGCTGCGAGTAGCTTTGTTTCTAGAAAGAAGCCAAAAGTTTCGTCACGGAGTGCTTATGTGGAAGATGCTGATTTTGAAGATGACGACGAGGAAGAAGATGGTAACTCGATGTTTTTTTTTTTTTTTTTTTTTCCTCTCTGATAAAATGTTAGTGTTAATTGGCTATGAGATGACTTATGTTTGCTGTTTCATTTGCTGCAGAAGATGATCCCGCTGATGCAGATTTTGATCCTGACTCAATCGCGCCAAGTGTTGGAAGAGGGAATGAGGTTATTGCTTTTACTTTATTTTGGCCTGTGCAATGCTTATGTCTCGTTATGGAAGTTTATCTAATTGTCATTGGTTTTAATTGCAAATCGTATCTGCTGGTTTAGGCATTGACTATTTAACGTTTCTCTAGGGAGTTACTAGCCGATTATAATAAATTATCTCCCCGCATTTTTCTTAAACAGTCACTACTGCAAAACTTGTGTTCTATTCGTTTGTAGATTGTATAGAGTTGAAAAGGTTATAAGCCAGCGTTTTAATATCTCGAACTTGTGTCACCCAATACATTTGTGGGGGATTTTGATATCTTTTTTGTTGATATCAATCATATGGTATGTATTGAATTGGTGTCCAATGGTTGTTGTAGGAGAGGTGTATTATTGGGTAAGAATTTCCGTTTTCATTTGTTACTGTGAATCAGCTGTGAGATGACCCGATACCATGATTTAGACTAGGTCTTGCATGAAATAAAAATAGGTGAGTGGTTACATTTGATTTCTGGTAGGTTTTAATCATATCTGTTTCGTTACATAGAGATTATAGTCGCAACCTAGTATCTGGATAAGTTAATACACATAATTGCAGCCTTTGTATCTTTGTATCTCACTACTATTTCTATATAAGCAATTTTCAAGTAAAATGCGGTTTGTGATCTTTTGTTATTGGGCATTTAAACTCATGTGACAAACATGGGCTTGCTAGTTGATTTTTAAGCTTCTTAATCTGCTCCTCTGTTTATGTCTCTCGTATTAGAATAGTGAATATGGTTTAGGGGACCAAAATAATCCCTTTGCTTTTGCACAAAATTGGTTTCGAGGACAAAAAACTGTATGTGCTTCTAAATTTGCGTATGATTCAACATTTGAATTGATGGTTGATTTATAAAATCAATTTGTTTTCTATGAGTTAGCACTTAGCAGTGGACTGCACTGACATTTTTTATTCTATAGGGACATGATGACGATTGGGAAGTTGAGGATTTAGACGAAGATGATAACTTTGACGACGATGAATTGAACATATCAGATGATGATTTTTATCAAAAACCAACTGGCATGCAAAGGCAAAAGCGTGGACGAAGTGCTTCAAGGTCTGGTAGAAAACCTACACCGTCTACATCGTTCAGTAAAAAGAAAAGGGGCAGAACGTCATTTGATGTAGAATACTCTTCACAAAATGATTCAGACGATGATTTTGAAGACGGATTTAAAAGCAGACGAAGTAGCCATCCCCGCAAAGACACTGGTGGTAGATCTGCTACAAAAGGTTCTGGGAGGATCAATGAAGTTCGAACTTCAACTAGATCGGTGCATAAAGTATCATATGTTGAAAGTGAAAGCGAAGAGAATGACGAAGATATCAAGAAAAAGAGCCACAAGGTGGGTATTATTTATAATTGCTTATATATAATTATGCACATACCTGTTTCGGTAGCCTAGCAAGAGTTTACATGGGGGCCATGGGGCTATGAGCAAGTAGTTTTGGTCTGTAGTCGCACTTAATGTGATTTTTCTTTGTGTATTATAGAGAATTTGAACTTGTAACTTAATCGGGCTAGATACTTTTTGATGCATAAGCTGAAAAGCGTATGCACTCATGGAGTTAGGCTGAAGGATATAGCATGAGTGTTTGGATTACATGTGATAAATTGATGTTGATCAGCTGATCTTATCCAACTTATGTTTTTTTGGCAAATGAATCCTTTGTAGCATACCTAGTGATAAGTTCTTAGTGTTGAGGGATGTGTTACTTTTGTGGAGCTCTTCTTTCCCCTATAGTCCTATACTAATTTCTTTACCCTTTGTCTGGTAAGGAGGACGTGGAAGAGGAAGATGGTGACTACATTGAGAAGGTGCTTTGGCATCAGCCAAAGGGCATGGCAGAAGAAGCTATGCGAGCCAACAAATCTACAGAGCCTCTATTGTTAAATAATTTATTTGAGTCGGAGCCAGATTGGAAAGATACTGAATTTTATATCAAATGGAAAGGCCAATCACATTTGCATTGTCAATGGAAATCATTTTCTGAACTACAAAATGTAAGTTATCACTTATCAGTATATATGCTTGGGCATTCTCGTGTATTCATTGAGTGCATGTGTTTAGACATTTTTAATCCTATGATGTATCTTTCCCTTATTAAGCATTCCTGTTTCTGTGTGTTGTCAGCTGAGCGGCTTTAAGAAGGTTGTTAATTACACTAAAAAAGTTATGCAAGAAATAAGGCACAGGAGAACAGTATCGCGTGAGGAGGTAATGTCAGCCATGGATTTATCTTTTTTGTTTTTTAATATATCGCCAATTCCCATCTCCCCTGTCTACAGTAATTTTAATGTGATTGTTATTTTTGTTTGATAGAGAAGTAGAGCCTCACATGCAACCATTATGGCATATATATTTAAGTTGCAGTATAGGTAAAACTTTTTGCGGTTTGGAGTAAAAAATGATTTGGTAGTTGAAAGTGTTTGTTAATTTTGTAGTGATATCCTATGGAGTATCACCAATGAAAGTTCAATGCTAATGCATTTTAATTTGTAATGACGAATAAGCATCAAGTGTGAATAACATATAAAGAATACATTTATACGTTTGGCAACATAAATCTCCTTTAGTCGTAGCTACTTCTGTTCTAAGAAATAGGTTAATTTTCATATCTAATATTTAGTTACCATAAAGGTCATTGACCGAGACTATTAAGTAGGGTGAGCATCGGGCTGGTCCCGTCCCGACCTGATACCGACAAATCCTGAAACCGATTTCGCCGGAAAACCAAACCGACTCCCGACCCGAATACAGTCGGTTCGTTATCGGGACAGTCCCAACAGGTCGGGATCGGTCGGATTTCTCGGTGTTACTTGTTTTTCAGTTTTCATCCTGTCCCGACCCGATACCGACAAATCCCGAAACCGGTTTCGCCGGAAAACCAAACCGAGTCCCGAACCGAGTGTGCTCGGTTCGGTTTCGGGACGGCCGGGACTGGTCGGAATCGGGACGGTTGTCGGGTGTCAGTCGGGATTGCTCAGCCCTACTATTAAGACGGCAGTTCCCCTACGAATTGGAATGCATGCTATGAAGTGTAAAGTCAAATTGATAGTGCATATACATCGCCATTATTGCTTTAGTGAATATCACCATCTCTGGCACCTTTAAGGCAAGACATATATGTTTTCTATGCATAGCTTTCCTACACATGAAGTGGGAAAACATCAGGCCTTCTGTCCAGCATGTGTGTGCCCTAAAGATTGAGATTAGCTTTTGGTTAGAGCATGAGAAGTATGATGGAAGTTAGAAGCCTTACTAGGCTAACCCCTTTGGGTTAGAAGCGCAATGCGAAGTTCATGTTCCAGCCTGAATGCCTTGCTTATTCCGCATAGCAAGAAGAATTAGCGGATTTAAGTTAATATTATGCCATTCCGCTGTCCATACCTAACTGGGACCTGCAATGGATGCTGATTCTAGCTCTACACTCTTTCGGAACTTCATCAATCCATGATAATTGTTGCTTTCTTTTCCAAACATGCATTTGTGATATAATGTTTTACTTTCATTCTGTTTAAACCGTCACTTCATCATGTATAAACCCTTCCATTACCATCAGGAACACTTTTATTGTTGTTTTTACAGATATTTGGTGGAACACAGACTTACGTTTTTTATTTGATATTGTTATATGTTAGATTGAAGTCATTGATGTGAGCAAGGAGATGGATTTGGATCTTATCAAGCAGAATTGTCAGGTTCTACGGATTTTGCAATTTTTATTTTCCTTAGCAATTTTTATACTTCTGTGTATAACATAGTAATTTCTATTTGCTCTAATTAGGTTGAGAGAATAATTGCTGACAGGATCAGCAAAGGTTTGGGAGTGCAAGAATACTTGGTTAAGTGGCAAGGGCTCTCCTATGCTGAAGCAACATGGTATATACACAGTGTAACTTCTATGGATCCTGAATTTGTTTCTCTCCCAGTTGTTTGATTGGCTGCTTTTTATCATTTTTCTATCATTCTATGTCCTTCCTGGAACTATATACCATGTCATATGATGACCATGGTTTTATTATGTTTACGGTCAACTATTTGAGTTTCTGATATTTTGAGAGTATTGTTATTTTTTATTTTTTTATTATTTTATTATTATTATTTTTTCTGATTCATTCAAGTTTTGGATCCTAAAAGGTGGAGTCTGTTGTGTAATTGTATTTTCTGAACAGATGATTTTTTTTTCTGAACATATGCAATACAAATTTCTGTTACATGCTTTTTTCTTGCCACTGCATATATATATGTATATCTTATAGCAAATGTCACACAAGATACCTACCTGAATTGTTATATGATTTAATGTCTTCAGGGAAAAGATTGATGATATTACTTTCGCGCAAGCAGCAATTGATGAATATAAGGTGATGTTCTAGTTTACATGCGTTTTGGACTTTTTGGTGCAATAAATAGCATTTTTTTACTTATATTGTCATGCAACTTTTATCTTCCAACTAGACTGTATTGTCAGAGATCATCTTCTTTTAACATTAGAGCTTGTTCTTAACTATTTTTCCGTAACGGTATATGTAAGAGAGATTATGGAGTGTGTTCTTTGTTTTAAACTGTATACTAAACGAAATGCCGGTTTATTAAGGTATATGATATTTCTGTCAAATCTAATTTCCTTATCACGTAAAATCATATCATATATTTCCTGTCACTTAATGTTCTGCTTTCCATTATCGCATTTAGCATTTGCATAGCAATGGCCAATCACCACAATCTAGCAGTTTGTGGTTTCTTATTTTTTGATATGGATGTAGGCTCGAGATGCTGCACTCGTTGCTGTACATCAAAAAATGGTAGATTTTCAGCGAAGAAAGAGCAAAGGTATGCACTCTTTTTTACGAGCCACAGCTTAAATTCTGTAATAATCATATTATATTGGTATTCAAAACAACCTACAAAATAAGTTCAGTACAGTGGTAACCTCTTTTGTGTCTTCTCTCACCTCTTATTT
The DNA here is from genome assembly GCA_014162995.1 of Artemisia annua. Classification (NCBI taxonomy): domain Eukaryota; kingdom Viridiplantae; phylum Streptophyta; class Magnoliopsida; order Asterales; family Asteraceae; genus Artemisia; species Artemisia annua. The sequence continues at coordinate 98,629 of LBNU01021702.1, forward strand.
GTTAAGAGGTGGTCAAAAAAAAAAAAAAAAAAAAAAAAACTTTGTTTTATCACCTCTTTTTTTCTTCATCACAAACCCAATACCTTGTAACTGATATGTAAAAAAAAAGACCTTTGGATCGGGATTATAGATGATGCTACATGCATCTTGCTAACTTTTGTTCTTGCTGTTGATATTCTGGTTCTTGTCTTATCCTATCAAAATATGAGATTTTGAGTTTTTGGGTTATTTTATTCTTATAGCAAGTTTGAGAAAACTTGATGAACAGCCTGATTGGCTAAAAGGAGGGAAACTGAGAGACTATCAACTCGAGGGCCTGAATTTTCTTGTTAATAGGTATGTCAGACACATACTTCCATCAGAGTTGACTTGTTTCTTTTACAACTCTCACTAACAATATTCACAGTGCAGTTGGAGAAATGATACGAATGTCATATTGGCTGATGAAATGGGACTTGGCAAAACTGTTCAGTCAGTTTCTATGCTTGGTTTCCTTCAGGTTCTCAAACATTTCTTGTCATATGTATCTGTCAATTTGCTTCACGAAGCTGATTAAGTTAGGTTTTTCGTTGTCCCCACAGAACTCGCAACAAATTCATGGGCCCTTTCTTGTTGTTGTTCCTCTATCAACTTTGTCAAATTGGGCTAAAGAGTTCAGAAAATGGCTTCCTGATATGAACGTGATTGTATATGTTGGGACTCGCGCTAGCCGGGAGGTAGGTCAACATTGATTTTGAACCTTTATTTGTGTTTTGTGTACATTTATAATCTTATCCTCTGTGAAGGGCTCTTCAAAAGTCAAATAATCAATCTCTTAAAATGACGTGACCTTGAAATTCCTACTGTAAAAAACAAGTTTTTATTATTTGTTATTTTTATTTTTTTGTGTACTCTCTAAGTACTTTTGGATCTACAGTATTAAAAAAGTAAAACAGGACCATATTTTAGTCTTGTACATCTCTTCAGTGAACGAGGGGTAGTTGCCTACTTATTAAGATGTCCCATTTTTTAGTTTTATGTTTGCAAGTCAATTGGAAATTTCATCACAGTAGGTTTGCTTATTTATCTAGCTATTTTTGTGTTTTTGGAGGAAGAATATTTTATGACACATGTTATATGCATGCCTTTTCACGTGTTCAGTCTTCCCCTATGGTTATAGGTTTGTCAGCGATATGAATTTTTCTCTGATAAGAACACTGGCTGCACTACAAAGTTTGATGCCTTATTGACTACATATGAGGTGTTACTAAAGGATAAGACGGTGCTATCAACAATAAAATGGAACTATCTTATGGTTGATGAAGCGCATAGATTGAAAAACAGCGAAGCATCATTATATATAGCACTCAAGGTACGGGATTATCTTTTCTCTGTTTCTGCTTTGGGTTTATGGTAGCTTACTAAGAATGAATTTCTTCATAGGAGTTCAGCACGAAAAACAAGCTTCTTATTACTGGCACTCCATTACAAAACAGTGTTGAAGAACTATGGTAATTATTATCTTCTATTGCGCTGTTATTATTTAAAGTTGTTTCCATAAAATATAAAAGTGGTTGTGTATGAATTGGATCTTTTCATTACTGTTGCGTGTCACCACAAAGATGTATCAAAGAGTAAATGATCTTTTCTATATGTTTTGGGTTCTTCTGAATTGCTGTGGCTCTTCATCTGCATTCATACTTTGCTAACCTGGTGTGTGGTAAAGAGAAAAAAAAGGGTTAAAGAATAGTAAACAGAGCATACAGCAATAGGATTCTACGTGAGGAATTGTAAATTTTGGTTGATAATTAAGGAACTCAATATCTGATTGCATACATTTTCTTTTATTTGGAGATGGAGATAGCAACTTTCTATCCTCATGTTAATTTAGTTCTGCTAATCATAATATAAAGATTATTAGAGTGCTGATACTCAAAATGTCAAGGCAGTCTCTATTTGGCAAAATGCAGCCCGGTAGAATGGATATATAAACAATGCTGTTTATTCATGTCAGGCTATTTAAGTGCATACTCTTTTGTCATTAGTCAATTTGGCACAATTGAAATACCTCTTCTGTTTAGGTGTCTCTTTGACTTACAAATGAATAACATTGTTGAGTGAATGTTCCAGTATAAGTAATTTCAACTCTTGCCTTTGGACTATCTTATAATGTGGATGCATGAATGACACTAATTTCTTTCGTGCTTCTGACATTATGATTGTCTTTTCTTATTTGAAAGTTGATTTTAATAATATCACTGCCCAAAATAGAATGGACCATGGAAAGGAAGCGTATATTCGAACTTGTTGTTAGTTATTTGTGTATTAAGTGTGTGTGTTCTATCAGTACTTCAATTTACTTGATCTTACTGTGATGGCAGGGCCTTGCTTCACTTTCTTGACTCAGATAAATTCAATAGCAAGGATGAATTTGTTCAGAATTACAAGAATCTAAGTTCGTTCAATGAAATTGAGGTACTAATTGTGCTAACGGATGCCATTTTTTTATTTTCTTATCCATTTCCCTCATAGATATACATTATATGATGTATCTGTACCATATGTTCTCCCAACATTAAAACAGAAAGAAATAAGAAGCTTTCTATGTTCTTGAACAGTATTTCTCTGGTTTTCATTCTGCCTCCCATCTTCATTATCTATCTAGTAATTGAGAACCACAATAACATGTTTAGTTCTTCACTTCTTACGATTTCTTTTAAATGAAATGTATTGGCGTAAAGGTGTCCTTCACGAGCTTAATTTTTTTTTTTTTTTTTTTTTTTTTTTTTTTTTTTTTTTTTTTTTTTTTTTTTTTTTTTTTTTTTTTTTTTTTTTATTTTATTTATTATTTTTTTTTATAGCTTGCTAATCTTCATATGGAGTTGCGGCCCCACATTCTACGTAGAGTTATAAAGGATGTGGAGAAGTCCTTACCCCCAAAGATTGAGCGTGTTCTGCGGGTTGAGATGTCCCCTCTACAGAAACAGTAACTTTTCACCTATTTCATTGCATTATGAAGGTGGCATATCTTGGCCCTTAAATAAAATGACGCTGGTTTATTCTTCAGGTATTACAAGTGGATTTTGGAACGCAACTTTCATGACTTGAATAAAGGTGTACGTGGAAATCAGGTTAGTATTCAAGTTCCTGAAGTTGAAGGGTATTGTAAAATATGCAAGGCACACTGACCTGCCACATTGCTAATACTTGAATATTGTTTATATTGGTTTTGTTGAATTTTACTACATGTTCAGAGCTCACTTGTTTAAGGGAGAATGTCTATTTAGGCGACCAACTATTGCAATAAGTTTTATGTTGGTCATTCAACTATAAATACTCTCTCAACTATGCATTAGAGTTCTTTTCCTCAAAATCTGGCCAAAATGGCGTTGGAAATGGGTAAATTGACCATACTGCTGTTCAATTCTGTTTTAAAGAAAAAAGTTAGTAAACGGAAAGTAACCAGAAGTGCCTTTTTTGTTGTTGGTGCCTAACCATACTCAATTCGCTCAACATGCCACGAATATCAATTCAGTTCGTTTGTTCCCAAACAGGGTACAAATTTGTTTCGGATCGCTCGGGATAGCGTTCTGGTAAAGAAAAATTGGCGATCTCCACCATGTTTTGTATCTGATTCATAAATTGTCTGATTCGCGTTCCAATTGTCCAATACATGATTCGCTTTTCAGAGTACACCATTCCTGACTTTTTCTGTGATTTATTTTCCAGAATTGAAGTCTTGTATTTGAAAATCTATGTAAATACGTTTTTAAAAGTTAATCTGGTTATGAGGTTGTTTATCTATTGAACTATTTTACATTTTAGGGATAATTCCACATTTACCCAATATAAACCTCAAAATGCCATATTTATCCAATGTACAAGTAAATAATGCATATTGTGCAATGATTTTTATGCATGTTTGGGGATATATGGAATTTCATTGTTTTTATTGGGGAAATATGGAATTTCATTGTTTTTATTGGGGAAATATGGAATTGCTCCTACATTTTACATATTTGGGTTTTTCATAGCACATAAGAGATGTATTATTATTGGGTACATGGTTCCCTGATTACATGGTACATTGTTCCGGAGTGATCCCAAATGAACCTATCTCCCACTAAACCAAATTGTAGTACCTAGCGAACTGCGATCCCGATCCATGATTATGTACCTGATCGATCCCCTTCCCATCTGACTATGTGCCTAACTTACAAACCAAATTCAGAAATCATGTTGCTCAAGAACAGAATCTGGAAATGAACATGGTGTTGAAATACTTGGATGCTTGGACCCATTTGTTTTTAATTTGATTCTGATTTCTATAGAACCCTCGAAACATGGCCCTACGATGGCTATTCCCTACACACTATCTTATGAGTTATGACTTTGTGTTACATCTACTACTGCATGTGAGACTGCTTTATATGAAATTGCTCTACTCACGTGTTTATTCATTGATTGCATAACCTAGCGGTTTTTTATGTCATACTCATCTGGTTTTCTGTATTGGGTTATTAGCTTACATGTGGATCTATTTCATAGCTTTGTTTAAGTTAGTTNTTTTGGGTAAAAGGGTTATTTCACCCCGGTAAAATATATTACATTGAAGTGTCTCTTTTGGTCTAGGAGTGTTACAAATTATTGTTAAATTTGTTGTTTTGGCTTTTACATCTTTTGCAAAACTTCAGGTTTCCCTTTTGAACATTGTGGTTGAGCTGAAGAAATGTTGTAATCATCCATTCCTGTTTGAAAGTGCTGACCATGGCTATGGTGGGGATTCTGGTATTACTGGTAGCAGTAAACTGGAGCGGGTAATTCTTAGCAGTGGAAAGCTAGTTATCCTGGACAAGCTTCTTGACAGACTGCATGAGACAAATCACCGGGTTCTTATCTTTTCACAGGTATTGTATATGCTTTACATGTGTTAGTAAGAATTTCCAATAGGTATGTTATTTGTAATTAATAAAATTAAGCTGTTCCTAAGGCTTAGTAGCTTGTGACCAACTAGAAACGGACCAGTTAGTTGTTGCTGTGACTCTTGCTATCACACAGACAAAGCTAAATTGTGATCATTTTGAGTGAAGAGTAACGGAGCAATAGAAAAATTAGGCTGCCTGAGTATATAAGTAGTATACCCCACGCATGCTATAATCAATTCTAGAGTCAATATAAGGTTCAAATGGTTTATTCCTTTTTATGGCACATATGAGCTGATTATTCAAAGTCATCTTAGAAGTGTGCAGTTAAAAGTGGACCGGACAGGCCCAGGAAATGAAAATATGGGTTAGACACTATAGTACCAGTGTGGTCTCAGCCGGAGTCAAGCTTCTGGGCGAGTGATTTAAACCTCATTCCATGCCCAAACGACATGGTTGCGTATAGCAAAATAAGGAAAAAAAAATCAGGTGTAATTAACTAGTGCTGTTCTGGTTTTGGTTTGTTTGGCGGTTTCAGTGGGTTGGTCTGAGTTTTGTACACCCTAGGTCATCCGTAAAAGCTTCTTTTTTTGTTTTGTTTTGTTTTTTTTNTTTTTTTTTTGGTAAAAGGGATTCACCCTGGCAAAATATATTAATCACAAAACGATTTAAGTACAATGGAATGTGGCTGACATGCCACATTAACCTCAAGCAACGCTTGAACAACCTCTAACCACTAAACGTTTGTGACAGGCCACAAAACGCACAAAACTAAAAACAAATTGATATGCGTAAATGTCTTCACTTGGTGGATATGAAAAAGTAAGATATGAAACTGTGTTGATTCCACTAGCAAAGCCCTTTATGGTAAAAATTTGCAGCACATTTCATTGAATTAGAACCTCCATAGACTTTTACATTAAGACGTCATTTTCTAGAAATAATAGGAACTGGATCAGACAATGCATTTGCAATATCAAGATGTTGCAATGTTAATAGTTGATAGCCGCTTGATTTGTAAAAAATCCCTTCTCAAGAAATGGAAGAAGTTGCATCGGGAAAGGCATTTACTTTTAATAAATTGAGGTTTAGAATAATGGATGATGTAGATAACTTAAGAAGGGTGAGAAGAAATATCTTAAAGGCTTGGATATTTTATTAGCCAAAGCTGCTCTTTTATAGAGTATAATTTGTTCCAAGGGTTGAAAAAGATATGTTTCTGATAAAACGTTATTCATAAAACTTATAGATAAGCCTATGCTCAGAGTTAGTCAGTTAGATTTAAGGATGGACTGTCCAGTGTCTGAAAGTGATGCAAGCTGTCACTAATCTGTAAGATGACATTTTAGTATAATTTTTTTGGTGGTTGTTGTAAAGTTTTGTAATCAAATTCGATTGACCAGCGAAATAATGAGCATGTCCAACTGGATTCTAACTTGGTGAAGCCAAATAAAACATAAGTATTAAGACCATTCGACTTTGTTTGGGGTAGATCCTCTGGTATAAATTGCTTATTATTTTTACTTGACTGTTTTTAATATGTGTATTTGTAATGCAGATGGTCAAGATGTTGGATATTCTAGCAGAATACTTGTCAGTTAAAGGATTCAAGTTTCAGAGACTTGATGGAAGTACGAAGGCTGAGGCACGCCACCAAGCTATGGAGCATTTTAATGCACCAGGCAGTGATGATTTCTGTTTCCTTCTGTCTACTCGTGCTGGAGGTTTAGGTATCAATCTTGCAACAGCCGATACAGTCATCATATTTGACTCTGACTGGAATCCTCAAAATGATCTGCAGGTTCGGGGCTATTTTTGTTTTAACTTTCATGCATCTCTATCATCAGTTTTCCCAATTTGATGATTACTTGTCTTGTTTAGGCAATGAGCAGAGCTCATAGAATTGGCCAGCAGGATGTCGTTAATATCTACAGGTTCGTGACAAGCAAGAGTGTTGAAGAAGACATCTTGGAGCGTGCGAAAAAGAAGATGGTATATTAATTTGTGGTTATTGTTTTTGCTTACTATAAATACTAGTTTGCATACTTCAGTTCCTCCGGGATAAGCAAGAGATGGTTGAGTTTTTATTAATATATTCAACATTGTAAGCTGATGCATACAGGTTGATGTATCAATCTGTATGTCAGATAAGCTGGGACCTTTATTTATTTATTTATTTATTTATTTTTTAATATGAACACTAAGTATATATATATCAATATGCACTTTTGCTATTTGAGTTTGCTGTTTTTTATGCAAGCAAAATGTCTTCGCTTTTTCTTATGTTTGGATTTTTTCTTTTTCTTTTAGGTACTTGACCATTTGGTCATTCAAAAACTAAATGCCGAGGGAAGGTTGGAGAAGAAGGAAGCAAAAAAAGGGAGTGGGTTTGACAAGGTATTAATCAGTGATATGGTATTTGAAGAATTTGAATGTGGCTATCAGGGAGTTTTCTGATTGTTTGCTTTAATGCTTTTAGAACGAGTTATCGGCAATTTTGAGGTTCGGGGCAGAGGAACTGTTTAAGGAAGAGAGAAATGATGAAGAAAACAAAAAGCGTCTTCTAAGCATGGATATTGATGAAATTCTTGAAAGAGCAGAGAAGGTTGAACAGAAAGGAGCTGAAGACGAAGCAGGACATGAATTGCTGAGTGCATTTAAGGTAAGAATTTTACATATATACTGCATTAGTTCTTGTGGTGGTTGCAACTTCATTCTTAATGGTTGTATGCAAATTGTGGAGTTATCGGGTTATGCATGACTGGACATAAGTCTTATCATTTTATTTTTCTTAATCTATTACCTCATTTGCAGGTTGCAAATTTTGGCTCTGCTGAAGATGATGGAAGTTTTTGGAGTCGCTGGATAAAACCTGATGCGATTGCACAGGCTGACGTATGTACATATCATGTTCTCACATAACTGTTGTCATTTTGCTTTGAAGAAGCTGACCATATTATTTCAGAATTGTGTAAGTGACTAGTTATGCTATTTTTTTTAAAGCAGGAATTGTTGGCTCCTCGAGCCGCAAGGAACAGCAAGAGTTACGCTGAAACCATGCCACCCGAAATAAATAACAAAAGGAAAAAGAAGGGTGTTGAGCTTCAAGACCGAGCTGTAAAGCGCCGCAAGGCTGATTTTTCTGATTACCAACCACCGGCACTTGAGGGAGCTTCTGCACAGGCAAGAGGGTGGTCATATGGGATCTTGCCAAAGAGAGATGCTACACGTTTTTTCCGTGCGGTGAGATTCTTGTTTTATTCTTTCAATATTAATTATATTCAGGTACGCATTAGTGGCTTGGCCAGCAGTACAACAAAGTTGTCCCATTGTAGTTTTGTAGGCTCTCCTAGGATCCAAAACATGGATTACGTCCTTCCAGTCCTCCAGATGCTCATCTAAGACCAACTTTATACAGTTCATATTTGTCATTTTAGCCATACCCACCTTTCATTGCCAAATACTATTCTCCACTTCTAATTGGTGCATTTTATAGCCTACTTGGGTATGAGCTAATTATGGCAAGTAATGTTGCCTAAGCGCCACCAATGCTCTCCAGACATCATTAGTTCTCCATAGATCATGGTAGTTTCCTTATGTTTATGGCTGAGAATTTTGCATGGTAGATACTAGTTTACAAGCTTATCATCTTGTAAAACCTGACTATGGTGATTGATATCTGGGGGGTTCACTGTTAAACTATTGCCACTGCACACTTTTTTGTGAAAGTTGCAGCTGAAGAGGCAACCCAGATGCCCATACAGAAGCAAGCAATATCTCTTTTCTCTACGCATATGAGAAATATGTTCTACTCATCTGCACTTGCACTTAAAGATACAGGGAAAAAAAACGTAGCCTTTTTTGTGCTGGTTATTTATGGCACTCTTGCTGATTTGCATTTATAAACATACCTGTTTTTACTGAAAGCGACAAGGATGCAACATCAGCAGTCTGAACTTGCACCTTTAAATTACATCAGTTCTAGCATTTTCCTTTTATCCTTTTTGCCTTATGTAATTATGTTTTAAGATGCTTATCTGTTAAAGAAATAATGAGCATATTATAAATTTGAATGTTAAGGACACAAACTTAAGGAATTTATTAGCTAATACCTAGTTGATAATAGAAGGTATTTTGATCAGATCTGTTCGCCTGTTCGGCTGAAGTTTTGGTGCAACAGGTCTAATTTCATAAATGTATCAATTAAATATATCTAGCATTGTGCCATTGTTGAATTAGTTTCTCATCTTAGCAAAAGAATGTTTTATCTCACTGCTCAGTGGGGTAGCCTAGGTTTACTTCGTTTTCATAGTGACCTCACTCAATTGAATTACAATAAATAAACTGTATGATGTGCATCCTTGCGGCTATTAGATCCTTGCGGCTATTAGCGCTGTTTAGGCTCAGTTAGCTCACATGAGCATACGTCAATCTACGTGCTTCTGCTATTTTGTGTAACACACTGTCTACATTTTAAAGCCATTTAAACTTATTTTTGTGACGATGCTGGTATATAACTATATATATGGGCTTCTTTTGTGACGGGGTTGTGGCTGTTTGACGTTGCTTGATTGAGGATTACGATAGAATTGTTTTCGTTATTCTTATAAAAGTTCTTTTCCTGTCACTGGTTTTCCAAATCTATATATCTGTGTTGAAACACATATATGAATAGACAGGTCACCATACATAAAGTGGTGAGTTTCGTCCCTTATATTGGATCAAGGATTTGCTCTTCAGTTTACAATGTTTCATGCTTTCTATACATCATGATATACATCATCAATTTATGATCATTCTTTTAAACATATTTCAATAAACTGAATTTAGTTTCCGTTTAAAAGGTTTTTTCTTTCAACTCTTTAACATCTTTTTGTTGTATCCAAGTTTTATTGATGTTCATTAGTTCTTTACTTTTCTAACAGTTTTACATAAAAAAGTTTGCATTTGATATTCTCTGATTAGTTTATAATCCTATAATATCTGCATACTGCCTTTTGTTTGTTTTACATTCCAAGTTACCAGTAGTGTCAGTTCTGTGGGTTATCATTATATGTAAGGGTTAGTCCATTTTCAAGTGAAATAATAAGGTAGGATAGTACATGAGTAATTTTAATTTCTTTTCTAAAATCAGGTCAAGAAATATGGAAATGATAGCCAAATTGGCCTCATAGCAGCCGAGGTTGGTGGTTCTGTTGAAGCTGCTCCTGTAGAGGCACAAGTTGAGCTTTTTGATGCATTGGTAGATGGTTGCAAAGAAGCTATTAAAGAGGGAAGTTCGGATGCGAAGGTGAACACAATATTTTTTTTCTGATGGCTTCCCTTATAAATATGTTTGTGGCTTGTATCTATTCTTGGCTTTGTAGTGATTGTGGGCTTGTGGCTAACTCTGAACATTATTCCACCTGTAGGGCCCTTTGTTGGACTTTTATGGTGTTCCTGTAAAGGCTGATGAGGTACTAAGCCGTGTCCAAGAACTTCAACTTCTTTCCAAGCGCATTAACCGCTACAGTGATCCAATCTCACAGTTCCAGGCTTTGATGTACCTCAAACCTGCAACATGGTCTAAAGGTTGTGGGTGGAATCCAAGTAAGTTTGTTTTTTCGATCTCTTCTTGTTGCCTGGTGTGGTGGTTCAGCTTGAGGGGGCAAAATGGGCAGTGTGTGTAACAATATAAATTGGGTCTAGTCGAAACAGATATTTTTCTATACCGTGGGTTAACATGGAAATACTTGTTAGTGTCAGATATTATTATCTTCTTAGAAATCTTACATTAAATAATACTAATAATCTAATATTTGAATACAGTGACCTGGGAGGTTTTATGTGCTAAAAACAAAATTTAGGTGACTTTTGCTCTGTCTGACCAATTTGACCCGTTTCTTTTTAGCTAACTCTTCTTTAATTTACTTGTTTGACCCTTTAGAGATAAAACATAATTATAACCCAATTCAGCACATTCATAAGTAGTTTGGTCGAAATTGCCGCCTCTAGGTTCAGTGCTACTGTTAGAACCTGTCACTGCATTATAATTTATTTTGTTCATGAATTCAGGGGATGATGCAAGGTTGCTATTGGGGATCCATTATCACGGATTTGGGAACTGGGAAAAGATAAGGCGGGATGAAAAGCTTGGCCTTATGAAGAAGATTGCTCCTGTGGAACTTCAGCATCATGAAACATTCCTTCCACGAGCTCCCCAATTAAAAGAAAGAGCTACTCAACTCCTTGAAATGGTAGGTGATATTATCTTGTCCTTCTTTCGTCATGTGACTTAGTGAATAGTGATAATTACTGCTGCCATAATCTTTAGTTCAATCTTTTGCTTTTTTGTTTCTTACGTTATAGGTTTACTTTGCATTTTTGATCTTGATTCTAGGCTTTATCCACTGTAATCTTCTTGATTTTGGTTATTAGTTCCCACATGTTAAATTGAGCTGCAGCCTTTTAACATGTGCAACAAGTAGATTATTAGTAATGTGTTATAATCTTGATAATGGCAAACTTTCTATGGCCCTAAGTAGTTGTAGCCTCCACGATTCTGAATTATTAGATTATGGCCCTAAGTAGTTGTAGCTTGCGCATTTGGAGAATCCTGAATCCCAAGCCCTTAACGCTAGGCTACCCCTTGGGGCTCTTTTTAATGTATTTCATTCTTATTTCTAAGCGTTCCATACCCCGTCATAGTTTCAGTACTTTATTTTAAAGATGTACTATATCTGGTTTAAAAAACGTACCTCATACGCTAGCCAGAGGCAACCTACCAGTGCTTCATGTACCCCCAAGGTGTTAAGATAGAGAGCGGCACTCTTGACTGCTTTAACCAAGGCATGCCTCCATCACTTTGCAGCCTCATTTTCAGGAGCTTCTGTTCAAATTACTCTTAGGGCACGTTTGGTAGAGAGAATTTCAGAGAATAGAAATGAAGCAGAGAATATAAATTCAGAGAATAGAAATCAGTAGAGAATTTTGTTCAATTATAATGTTTGGTAACAACAGAGACTTGACCCGAGAAATGAAAAAAAAAAAAAATTATTTGTTGATTTTTTTAAAAAATATTTATTTTTTCTAAATAACAATTCTAAAAAAATATATTTAAAAAATAATATTTTTTTATAAATTATATTTTCTTTAATTTATTTTTTTTTAAATTTTATTTAAAAAAAAAACTTATTCTTTAAATAATTTATTTAAAAAAAATTTATTTATTTTTTATAGAAATTATTTAAAAAATTTTATTTTTTCTAAATAACAATTCTAAAAATATATATTTTAAAAAATATATTTTTTTAATTTATTTAAAAAAAAGACTTATTTTTTTTAAAAATTTATTTATACAAAATTTAATTTATTTTTTTAAATTTATTTTTATATACAATTAATTTAAAAAAATAACAATTCTAAAAAAAATATATTTTCAAAAAATATATTTTTTTAAATTATTTTTTAAAAAATATGTTTAAAGAAAAATATTTTTAAAAATCCTATTTATTTTGTTATATAAAAAAAAAAAAAAAAAAAAAAAAAAAAAAAAAAAAAAACCTCAATTCTCCAAATTCTCCACAAAAATTATGGAAATGGGAATAACCAAATTACACTACCCAATTCTCTCCAACTCTCCACTAATTTCTCCTCAATTCTCCACTTTTTTTAATTCTCTCTACCAAACAAGAGAATTTGATCAAATTCCATTTCTCTCATTTCTTTTCTCTCTACCAAACGCACCCTTATAATGTGTGTATTGGGCATCTAATGGACTATAAATTTCTTGGACAGTCAATTGCTTGCCTACTTTGACTTATTTAGCTGTGAAATTTCTGACATATCTCATAACGTTCTATTCTCCTAACGTAGAATTCACGCTCTGTTTCTACTGGGTTGCAGGAACATGTGGCTGTTGGTGGAAAGAGTTCGGGGAGCAAAGGGGGTCGTAAGGGTTCAAAAAAGCAGATGGATCATCCTCCCAGCATTCCAACTTCCCGCGGGAAAGGCAAACAGTTACAACAAGAATCTGTTGGAATAAAAGCTCCAAATAGTAGATTAAGGGTGACTCGTGGCAAGAAGAATGAGGCTCTGGTTAAAGAGGAGGGAGAGATGTCAGACAATGAAGAAGTTTATGAGCAGTTCAAGGAAGTGAAATGGATGGAATGGTGTTCAGATGTTTTGTCCGAGGAAAAAAAGACACTTGAGCGTCTTCAGAGGTTACAAAGCATCAGCGCCAATCTTCCTAAAGAAAAGGTTCATCATAGTACCTATTTCACCACCTTTTCCAGATTTCCTGATACTGCATCCTTGTAACTGAAACTGGCATTCTTAACCAATTTACTTAGGAAATTGTCAATCCGGGTTATGTTTTAATACGGTTCAAATGGGTAAAATAAAGTTTCTAAAAAAGAAACGAGTTGAATGGTCAAAAGCTGCCCCGAGTGTAATTATAATGCATAAATCCTCCTAAAGTATTTTAGTAAACGATTGTTTTCAGGATTGTGTAAAGCATATTTTCACTAATTATCTATGGATTTTTATGAGACTTTTGACAAAAGTGTTTTGAATCAACCGAACCTAAACCACTTTCCAGTTGTTATGTACCCATGAAAGCCAATCTTTTTGAGAGAAGCTGATTAAGTTTCCTTTTGATTGTTGAAATGTCTTCAGGTTCTTTTGAGAATCAGAAATTATCTACAGATTCTTGGACTAAGGATTGATCAAATTGTTATCGATCATGAGGAGGATCTTAATAAGCGAGAAAGTAAGTTACTTCTTTTTCAGGTGTTATGGTTTATTCTTTCAGTTTTTCCTTTCTCTGGTACATTTACTATATGCTTTTGCAAAACCATATTCTTCTGTGACACATGGACTATGTTGCCACACAATATGTTCTTGTTGCGTTTGTAAGTATGTTAACATTAGACGTTACAAAATGGCTGCCCCGGCAAAATGGCCACCCGGGCAAAATGGCCAACAGGTCAAATGTGTTTGTGTTGAAAGGGGTAATTTTATGGTACAGGACAATTTAGGTTGACCCTAAACACTTTTATGTTAAATAAGCAGGATTACAAAAATCATGATTTCAAATTGTTTTAGTTTTTGAGTAAGGTGATCTAGGAGGGATTCATGAAAAACAAAATACACATTGGGCTACTTTTTGACCCCTTTTCTTTTAATTTTTGATTTTGCCGGTTAGCGAATAAAAGAACCTGAAACACTCATTCATAAGTAGATGAGGTAAATTTGCCACCTGTTGCTATTTACTGCATGCTATTTCATTAGTTATAAACTCATACTCATTGCTAACTAAATTAGGGATGACAACACGATTGTGGAACTATGTCTCAACGTTTTCAAACTTATCGGGGGCCAAACTTCAACAAATATATTCCAAACTCGAACAAGAAAAAGGGACTGCAGCAGGAGTGGGTCCTTCCCAAATCAATGGAAGAAGTTTTAGAAATGAAGCATATAATCAATCGTCTCAAGTAGTTGACAGAGGCATTGATGCAGCAAAATTTGAAGCGTGGAAAAGGAGAAGGCAGGCAGAACCTGACTCGAATACCCATTTCCAACCACAGCAACAAAATACTTTCAGGAACAGTACACGTATACCCGATCCAAGTTCGGGAATTCTGGGGGCACCACCACCCCACATTAGACCCTTTGGTCCAAAACAAGGTTTCCCATGATGTATCAAAAAATTTGATATATGTGCCACTCTCTAACAAGAATGAGACAATTGCGGAACAAGCACAAACCATTTTTTTGGCTCGGGAAATAAATGATAATCTTTTGTGAAGCCGTGTAACAGTGCAATAATAAGCAGACTGTGATATTGAAGATCATTGGACATCTGCTTGAGAAGAAACAAAAGACAAAGAAAAGGGAATATGATGCAGTTATAGAAGTGTTTGCTCTGGCTTTTTCTTATAATTTTTCATATTAATCTTCTAGACACTTTGGTTCATTTTCTTATACATAGCGAGTAGTTGATGGATTTGGTAGCCCTTTTTGAGATATAGCAAACAGTTTGTATGTATCAGAATATGTACACTATCTGGTTTTGGTTAAACCAAATATCAGTCTCTTTTTGGTGTAACTACCATTGTTACAAGTTCCATTTAAAATTCATGCCCATCTATGCAAGCACACGAATGTTTACTCACCATTGTTGCAGCTCATTGCTTTCTCAAGATTTTTTTCTTCTTCAGGATTAGCATTTGTATTCTTCGCGGGGAGAAAATGGATGAAAAGATAAGAGGTAATTATATGGTGAACAGGTATGCTGCGCTTGAGACAGCACTTCAGGTTTCGGTGGCTGTTTATGTTTTATTTCTTTTATTAAATATTTACTCTTGGTGCTGGTGCTACATATGAACAGACACTTCTTGTTTCAGTGTTTGCTAAATGTTCCATAATTCCCTCTAAGCAAAACATGAAATTTTTGTTGCGCAAATCTGTGTTATGTCAACTCTACTGTAATACTCTTTGCTAGATGTTGCAAAACATAACGGGTCGGGTGGGCTAGGTAACATGTTAAAACAAGCATTTTTCTCCATCCTAAACGACAGGTTGGGCTGGATTGTCATGGTGAAACAGGGATCATTTTCTTTGCTTGAAGACACGTCTGAAGGTTTGGTAACGCCGTTACTAAGCTAATATTCCAAGTACAAAAGTATCCATCAAACTTATTATTCTCCTTTTCGAAGTGTGTTAGAAGATGTGCGTGCTACACATCGTTGTGACTTGCACTATTATTTAGATGGGGTTTTGGAATAATCTGATATTCAGTCTATTAACAGAGATGTGTAAAAAGATGATCTTTGGCAGAGTTTAAGTGAATGAAAAGAGCACAAGTGTTACCCTAACAACTGTACATACGTTTTTCGACGATTACAAAATGGAGGAACCCACGGTCAAATCACAATTTAAATATCTTGTGGTTGTCAATTGTGAGTGCAAATATCCCCTTACATTGCAATTGTTTTGAAACATGTTAAGACATCATACACGTTTTTATTTAATTTAATTTTGCTATCATTGAAAGTGTAAAACTTCTAAAGTGGAATTTATTCCATATATGAAATCTACCAAAATAACTAGACATACCCTAGTAGGACAGTCAGCTAACTGTGAGTGTTCATCAACTCTTACTTATAAAATACTAGATCAGTAGTACTTTGTTAAAGAAATAAAAAAATAAATTTGTTTGTAGTTGTAACGTTTTGTAACTATAGGTGTTGGGTATATTTTGAAGAAGAGTTGGAAGATGAGGATGGAGATGTAGTTCCAAAAAGAAGAAAAGGAGGTGTTCCACAAATGAGGGTGTGGCTTATAGCCATTCTCCACTTCTATCACTTTATCTTTGCTTCCAACCTCTTATTTTCTTTCTCTAATGGGTAAGAATCAAGTGGATGTTAATAATCAACATGTCTTTCATACTCACGTACATCTTAATTGTATTATCAAAACACAAAAAAAAAAAAACAAACCAACAAGGCCTAACTTGTTCTTTCTAAAGTCGGATCAATAATTCTTCATAGGTAAAATTCTCTTACACACTAAATTATAGCTAGTAAGAAACATACTTCTCATTTTGTAGACCAAGATTTAGACCTCATAAGATTAATGATCCCATGTTACTTGTTAGACAATCTTGGACATAATGACTGCTAGACTTTATATCATGGATATCCCAAAAATTTTTATGTTGCCTAAGGGCATCGGTTAAACCGCATTCATTAAACACAAACTTTCTTTTTAAAATACAAATTGCATTTAATACATATTAATTAAACTCGTAAATTACCATAACTAAATCTGATTTATAATTCAACAAACTCAAAGTTTCTTTTTATAATAATGTTAAACCTTGCCTTGAGGGCACCCGTTAGACAATTCCTTCGTTTATTAATGATTGTAAAGGTTGATTTGTTATCTAAAATCAGACTAGTAAAAAGGGGAAACATGAATATAGTTAATGTGTACTATGAATGAGCTAATAGTATCTGGTTTTATGGATCATTAATTATCCAGCACAACATTTGGTTAAGACTTAAGACTAGATAATGAACAAGTGATGAGATGAGAATGGATAGGTGGCAAAAGCTGATACATACATATATATATTAGTGTTAGCCGTAGAATTCAAAATGAAGCTCACTGGAGCTCTTATCTGTTTGTGATTTTTAGTGGGACCCACTCGCTCTCCCGCCCTCTTATAAATTGCATTTCTCCTCCTTTTTGGACTTTTCATCTGTTTCTTTCCCATTCACTTCCACACATTCTTAGAGTGAGAAAGTACTTCAGGTAACCTTTTTATTTATTTATTTATTTATTTTTATTATTTTTTTGTGTGCTTAATTATCATGTATCACATGACTTGATCAAACGGGCCATTATCGACCTTACGTTCATACATGTTAGCCAACCCAATCAGCAAAAAGATATTCTCAAACTTTGGAAAAACTAGTTGTGTGCATGTAGCTAAAGCTGAAACAAGATCCTATTTCCATAAGCTACATCAAGTATCATTTGATTTTATTAGCTTACAAGAGCTTATTTTCCTTAAAGCTCTTATAAGCTTTGTCCAAGCAAAACTTATATTTTAAGTAGATTATTTTTTAGAGGTAAGCTTTAATTCTAATAACACAACCTTAGCATATAGCTTTGTGGGCTTATATATATGCTAGTACTATGCTAGGCTTACGAAATCTAGGCAGTGGCGATGAAAACAATTTATGATATATGTTTGATTTGTTAGTAGTAAAAAGGAAAGAGTTCTTTCTTTTGACATTTTTTTCATCTCTGAATTGCTGATGAATCTCATATATCAACTGTAATCTAATATTTTGTCTAACGCAAAAGTAACCAAACTATATTGATGAATCTAGTCACTCCATATTATTTGTGATTTACTATCTACTTTCATATTGTTCAAAAAAGTAATTACGTTTTATATACTCATTAGAACCACTTAAGGGATTGCCTAGGTTCACTTAACCTTTTTAAGAACACTGATTTGAATAGAACCACTTAACTACTTAAGGGTCTGCCTAGGTTCACATGCCTTGTTATGTTTATTAAGGATAGCTTTTGTAGTATTTTTAATTCCTTTATTTCCAAATGGTTAAAGGTAGGGGCAAAGATGGACTACACTTATGCACCAGGAAGGAATCATCTGTTTGTTCCGGGACCCGTCAACATCCCGGATCAAGTACTTCGTGCAATGAACCGAAACAATGAGGACTACCGATCTCCTGCAATTCCTGCTTTGACAAAAACTTTACTCGAGGATGTAAAGAAGATCTTCAAGACCACTTCTGGGACTCCTTTTCTCATCCCAACTACAGGTACTCCTTATTTAGTGCCTCAGTTATAATTAAACTTGCAAAATATTTCCTTTTTTTTACAAATCTAAAGCTTAAGTTTTCTGTTTTAACATGATTATTTTCATTACATATTATTATTAATACCCATTTTGGTTTCAATATCACTTGTATTAAAGTGTAGGAATAAGTTTTGCAATATTTATGCGATAAATGATGTGGTAAATATTAGAGAGAAACATTATTGACATAGAAGTCTTCCATATTTTCAAAAGCAAACATGAGTTTGAAGTTTTGTATCTGACAAACTGTTAAAGTTTCGGGTTGCTTTAAATAGTAGTTACACTGATAATTCAAACAAAGATTTGTTTCAAGATAATTTGTATGTGCTGATATTTAAAGATGCATTTTTTTGGTTATTTGTACAGGTACTGGTGCATGGGAAAGTGCACTTACAAATACCTTGTCTCCTGGAGACAGAATTGTGTCTTTCATCATCGGTCAATTCAGTTTGCTTTGGGTTGATCAGCAGCAACGCCTTGGCTACAATGTTGATGTGGTGGAAAGTGAATGGGGCCATGGTGCTGACTTGGAAGTCCTAGCATCAAAACTGGCTGCAGATTCGGCTCATACTATTAAGGCCATCTGCATCGTTCACAACGAGACAGCAACAGGAGTTACTAACAACTTGGCTTCCGTAAGGAAAATTCTTGGTATAACCATTTGCTTTCTTACTGACCACATAAGATTATATCTCTAAATATATCTTCTTACACCGTGTGTCTTTCAGAAACTGAATATGACAAACAAGAGATGGTAGTTAAAAGGGGAACATGTCAAAGGAGTTGAAAGTCTACTAATACATAGTTTTATAGCATAAGAGAGACAAAACAAAATTTTCATTAGTATCACTCTAACTCACTAAATTACCTAGCTAGGAAGTAACAAGGGTTTAGTTAAAAAAAGTAAAGTAACTCCCAATACCGTCTTCCACGGGTTATGGGTCCCAATACCGTCTTCCACAGTGTATGGGGGAGGTTGAGATGTAGACAACCTTACACTTACCTAAGATAGAGAGGCTGCTTCCAGTTCTACCAAAGGTAGAAAAGGACCTCCGGCCTTGCAAGGAGTAAGGATCAAACCCTTCAGAGGCAAGGGAGCTAACAAGGGTTTAGTTGAATTGTCATATTTATAGAATGACCATGCTTAATAATTTCATAACCGTTGCTAATGATAAATTTGTACGACTCTCCTCAGATCACTACCAACATCCAGCCCTCTTTCTAGTTGATGGTGTGTCATCCATATGTGCTTTGGATTTCCGTATGGATGAATGGGGTGTTGATGTTGCTTTAACCGGCTCTCAGAAAGCACTTTCTCTTCCAACTGGTATGGGGATTGTGTGTGCCAGCCCCAAAGCTATTGAAGCTTCTCAAACTGCAAAATCAGTTAGAGTTTTCTTCGATTGGAAGGACTACTTGAAATTCTACAAGATGGGGACATATTGGCCTTACACTCCATCCATTCAACTTTTGTATGGTCTTAAAGCAGCTCTTGATCTCATCTTTGAAGAAGGATTGGATAATGTCATTGCAAGGCACGCTCGTCTTGGCACGGCCACTAGGTAATTAAGTTCCTCATATTTTAATATTTTTTTTCCTATATTGGGCGTACCTAAATGGAATTAATATTCATCACATTTAATAAATTGGGATTATGGTTTCTAAATTCTTCATCAATCTTGGAATGACATACTAAACTTATAACATATAATTTTCTTTGGCTATACGGAACAGGTTGGCTGTCGAAGCATGGGGGCTGAAAAACTGCACTGCAAAAGAGGAATGGTTCAGCGACACGGTTACTGCGGTGGTTGTTCCTCCATACATCGATAGTTCTGAAGTTGTTAGAAGGGGATGGAAGAGGTACAATTTAAGCTTGGGTCTTGGGCTAAACAAAGTTGCCGGAAAGGTCTTTCGAATAGGACATCTTGGCCACGTAAATGATGTAAGTATACCTCTTACATTTCTTTTTCCAATTTCTTCCATCTAAATGGAAGACACTATAAATAGGAATATTGAGTGATCATGAGTAGAAACTTTTTGAAAATGTTGTATGTTTTTTTTCTTTTCTTTCTGCAGTTGCAACTGCTGGGGTGTCTTGCCGGGGTGGAGATGATCCTAAAGGATGTGGGATACCCTGTGAAGCTCGGGAGTGGAGTGGCAGCCGCTTGTGCATACCTACAAAACAACATACCCATGATTCCATCGAGGATTTGAAATTCTCATGTTTATGTATGTAAACTGCTACTCGTGTCTCATTTGCTTCAAATACTTGTGTAAAGAACACTTAAATCTCTCTTCCCTAATATCCTATGAATGTTATACCTTCATTAAATTCCATTTGTAAATTCTACATCTTTTTATTCATCACCTTTCTGATCAGTTAACTTTAGCTTCAGATTAAAACTTTACAAATGATAAATCCTTTTTCGTGTAAAAATATACCAAAGTGCATAGTCATCGATGACTTGACTTCTAAGTTAAGACCCTCTCATATGTTGGATTTTCACAGATGTGCAAATGTTATGAGAACAATTACTGTTGTGGGAACGTGTTGTGAAGTTCTATAAGCGTACATGATTATACACTACTTCAATTTATGTCAAGAAGAATACTTGAATGATTGACACATCACATTTTACGAAAGACTATAGTACACTATAGGAGAGACTTTGACCTTATATCGATTATAATGGATTGGTTAACAGATAGCGTGTTGTTGAGCTAGGACAGATAGGAGGGATCACATAGAAACAACCAGTCAAAAAAACAAGCAGTCATCATATCAGGTCCATAGATATCATAATATAGCAGCTGCATGCTACCTAAAACTAAGTTGTGTTCAATTGATGGAAATGTTCAGTAACATCAAATTAGGTGAAAGCAATTGGTTTCAGTTCCTAAAATATGAAATGGAACCTTGTGAACAAAACCACACCCAACGAACTGAATTTGTTTTTGCTATTCGTTTCTTCTATATTGCGCAAACCCCCAAAGTGCAAGGGTTTGACTTCTCACTAAAATGTACCATAATCGTGTATGTGGAAACTCTTTGGGGCAACCAAACTAGCACAATCATCCAAAATCGCGGAGGGCTGGTAATTTGTCTCGCTTCACACATGTTGTGGGGCTGGTTTATGCGTCTATAAATGGTTGGACTCTCGTACTCTGAACAATACGTTGCTCAAACATTCCGCCAAAACATACAACATCGATAACAGTAAGCTTATATCACTCTACAAGTTTAAAACCACAAACTAATCAATAAGTCACAAGAAAAGTCATATTAACTCCGGTAACTACTCTCTTTTGCTTCGAGTAGAGGAGGAGCTGAGGAACAGATTATCACTTCAGTTCATATCTCTAAGCAAATGTCAAATAATCTTAACTTCACAGTGTTTATCAGGAAGTAGAACTTAATTAAGCAAACACCATATAATTTTCAAACCACAATTTCCAAGTTAGAACCCGGGAATGAGGACCAAGCCACAACTAGCAGTTTGTATTAATGTCTTACCAACTTGTAACTCTTTGTATGTCACAAGCACAAGTTAAAAAATGACATCATTATGTGTAATTCATCATCACCAGTTATGCATTATCAAGCAAAAACGTGAGTGAATCACGAGTTATTTTTTTCTTGTGAAAATTAAGGAACCACATTCAAAAACTAGCCGATTTCAGACATAAATGTTAATCGGATAGAATTAAACAAAAAAGAAAAGTGAAACAATTTATGTTTCTCGATGCATCTTATCCTTATGATGTAGCAAAATTGAAGTTACAGCTTCCCTAAAAACCTCGTCTTCAGAGTCATATTCCCAATTTAGTATATCGTTATCATCATACTCACTTTGACCATCTTCATGATCTTCATCCGAGTCCTCATCTGTATCACTATCCTTATCAGTCGACAAGCCATCCTCTCCAGGTTGATAAAGCCGTCTTCCTACTCTTACAACCACAAGTGACACCGCTTTCATTACCTTCTCAGACAATGGCAGACACAAAACTGGAACATACGCCGATTTCACATTGATAGTCACCCCAATCCCATTACCATTTCCCGCAATCTTGGAAACGTCCTCAGGCGACAAAGAATTTCTCAAGTCAACAATCTCTTGACCCTTTAACCAAATTTTACCTCCTTTTCTTGATCCCGCAATAGTAATATCATCAAGCGTTGGATGTTGAACTAGCAAACATGACATAACATTCCCCCACTCTATCGAATCAACAACACCATGAAACGACGAGTAGAGCCGTAATTCAAGTTCTTCTGGCGACGCTTGATCAAGTACCTCCTCTGTTTCCTCTGTTTTTTCTATCACAGAATGAGCAAAAAGAAATACAAAGCTTTGTAACTTAAAATCAAATTTGGTTTTCCAGTTAACCAAAGACGGGAGAAACCCATATCGAAAACCAACATCATTTCCATCATGATCATCCTCATCATCATCAGTGATAAAAAGAACGTCCAGACGTCGAATAGTATGAAATTTCTTAAGGAAAATGAGCGCGTTTTGTATCTGGGGTCGAAGAGAGGTTAGATAGTCCATTTTCCTGTTAATAAAGCGATCCGCGACATCTAGTAATGAGGACTTAGCGTGATCCAAAGCAGGCTTAGGTGAACTTGGAGGAGATATTGAGATGGACACAGAATTCATACAAAGGATTGAAGTAGCAAAGTGTTTCGAGATTAAAGAGCATCTAAACAAGAACTTAAAGTCTTGTTCTCGAATTTTGGCTAGGATAAAAATAAGCAAATCATCTGGCAGTCTCATAAACTGATCTTGAGTGTCTGAATTCATGTTTTTGTGTTTTTTGTTAGCGTTGAAAATGAGAAGTGATCATTTTAGTAAAGTCATGGCCTGCACTTTTTTGGGGTATCTAATGGCGTTGACGTTGTTTTCTTGCAAAACCTATACGTTTGAACACTTCAACTAATGTATATTTATTGTTAATTTAAAAAAAAAAAAAAAAAAAAAAAAAAAAAAAAAAAAAAAAAAAAAAAAAAAAAAAAAAAAA
>LBNU01021702.1:124420-145057 GCA_014162995.1 Artemisia annua
AAAAAAAAAAAAAAAAAAAAAAAAAAAAAAAAAAAAGTTTACGAATGAAATACAGTAAAACCTTTATAAATTAATACTCGATAAATTAATAACCTCGATAAAATTAATAATTTGTCCGGTCCCAACTTGGGACCAGTACAAATGTGGACTCCAATCGATAAAATAATAAGATAATAGTTTTTTTGAAATCCCAATGTATATATGTTAGTCCCAACGAAACTATAAATTAATAATTACTAAAAATGTCATATATATTTATATATGTGTGTGTGAGAGAGATACACTTCAAAATCTTAAGATTGTTTAGTAAAAAATGATTTCACTATCACTTGTTATTTTTTTGTTGAACTTCAAATCTATATTGAGAGTTATCTCAAAATCTCCTTATTGCACTAAAGTGTTAGTGTGTTGTTTTCTCGTATTGCAGCAAAAAGTGTTAATTTTATTTTCATAAAGTGAATATGAATTCATAAAATTTTAATTGGAGCATGTTTTCCAAATTTATTTTTCATCTTTAACGAATATACATTGTATCTAGTATATTACACTTGAAAATTTAAAGGTTATATGTAAAACCTATTTAAATTAATAAATTATTAATTTATCGATATAATAATATCTCGCTAAATTAGTAAATATCCCGGTCCCAACACTACTAATTTATAGAGGTTTTACTGTACATTAAAACGGTAATGAATGTTATGTCACTTAGATTCACAAATGTTGTTTTTAAAAGAATTAGTTTTGCAATTCAAAAAGGGTTAGCGGCATAGCTTGTTGCTCGTTTGTCTTCCAAAAAATTTATATAAATCCATTTTTTATGATAATGAATATTTTGTAAATTTATTTGTATACGTAAACTTAGTTCATACACTTAATAAGTCGCTTGTAGGTTGAGTACACCAAAAAGTTTTTTTTGCCTTTTACTCATGTAGCTTCAGGGACGGAGGCAGGAATAAATATTACCGGGTGCATAAATTTTTTTAACCGTAGTATAATAGAGTTTAAGATGCTAACTAAATAAGACTAAAAACACATTTCGATGAACCGGGATCATTTAAGGTACATTTGAGAAAAAATCGATGTTTTTTCTTAAAATTAACACTACGTCGAAAAAATTCATAGGTGTCCCGGGCACCTACGGGACCCCGCTGAATAGCGCACACCCATTCCTTGCTCACCTCTCTACAAATATCTCAGCATTAATCATTGCCATGTTGCCTTAAGACGTTTGTTAAACATCATTTAATTGGAAGATACATGTTGAAAAAAATCAAATGTAAAAATAGTTCTATTTGATGAGTGTGCATCTCAATTCAATTCTTCCACACATACTCTTGACCTTCGCTACACTCTATCAAGAGCATGGTATATACTCTCTAGTCTTCTTACTTGTTCCATAGACTATCCACAACAACTTTCTAATTGTCTGATCTTTGACTTCAGTAACACTCATTTTGATTACATGAGTGCATGTAGAATGGAAATGGTTGGTTTGAGTCATTTGCCTTGCCAAATCTTGCACAAGTTTCCTGGCTCTACCATACTCCTATAGTCCCATCACCCAACCCATCCCTTCCTAGACTATTTATTTTCTCTACTCATGTGTTTAAACAGTACTTGTTACTTTTTGACTTGTTATATATTCTCATCATTATAAATAAACAATTGCGTATACATACTTCTATTTGATATTAAATTGAACATTTTATTATAATTCCAAACATCACTTAATTAATTGAGAATGATACATGGAATCATATCCAGAGATCAATAAGTTAATATTTGAAATAAGATAAACATAAAAGTTTTAACCATTAACAATACCACAGTTTTTGCAATTAGCATCAGTAGATACAACTAATACAAACAATAATTACAATCTGACCCTAAAGTAGTGGTATAAGTGTAACTACGTTGTATTTTGGTACTGCAGAAAGAACATAAAAATAGCTTAACTTGTTAATTACATTAAAAAGGAAAAATAGGACTCTTAGCACCCATTTTAGTATATCAAATTCCTCTACATGTCCTTCGGCCATCCATCCTTCGCAGTTTGTATGAAACAAATATTAGCAAGTAAAGCTAGCGGCCTAGCGCCTAACAATCTGTGACAAAATTTAAATGTAGAAACAATCATGATTATGAAAATCCTAAACATCAATAATATGTAATACTGTAACATTTGTTAATGCTACGTACCAACGTTTTCTCTTTTCAAAAGATAGGTATTTATCGATTCATCATCCTCTTTCTAGCTTCCAGGATGTATCACGCCATCATCATCTGCAATTTATTTCAAAGCTTATGGAAACCAAGCCTGCAAGCATCACCAAAACATATTAGACCAAATCGGCCGTTCAACATGCCGCCCTTTTTATAAATAAGATTTCTCACCTTGATTGACTATCACCATCGCTCCACCATATGTACCAACAAAACGAAATAACAGAGAGATGGTAAAAGCTACTTCCATCTTGTCTTTTGCAAATCATTTGTTGCTGTAGAAAATAACAAAGATCAGTGAATGGAACTATAAGATCTAACCACGATAAGAAAATCTTACTTCTAAATGTAGTTTCCATGGAGCTATGGATAATCAATTATAGACGTACTGCATGCATGTGTTTATCTTAAAAAGGTTCACCATCTTCTACAATCCTCCTTGAAAGATTATTCCAACACAAAAGCATCCAAACATGAAAACACAAAGATCATAAAAATCCAAGGCAACATAACCACATGTAACAAACATCTTTGAAGGTACATGCCTTTTTTTTTCCTTAAACCAAAGTTTGTCATCATTATCTTTCTTTAAAGACGACTGACACTCTAGCCAGCTCTTTTCTTCAGGTTGAGAGAAATATGAGTGGGTGAAATGAAATGGTTTGAATAATGAGAAATGGATAGTTGTTAGAGTAGAAAGAGAAGTAAATCAGTTTTTCAAAGTCCAAATAGCAGCACTGTTGGTTGCTTAGGTGTCATTTTTTGAAGTCTTGTTTGTTGCTATGTGTCATTTTTTTAAGCCTTGTTTGTTGCCTAGGTGTCATGTTTTTAAGCATTGAGCTTCTATTTATATAATAGGTAGATATATATAAGTGTCACTCTATAAAATGATGATTTAATTCTCGTCGCAATGGTATGATTCTTTTCTTGTAACGATTAACGGTTTGTGAAATATTAAATTTAAGGGAAAAAAAGATAAAAATGGGTTCTTTTTATTTGATAAAAAATGAGTTGCCAAAATTTGTTTATTGAATCTTTAAAAAATTTGAGATATATATTGAATTTTTCTCCAAATTATTTATTCTAATAAGATTACCAAATAATCATTGATCATCAATCAATTGTTTGGGCACAGCCGATCATTCTTTTATTTTATTCTTCACAGTCCCAACGATATTAAACTTTAAACACCTTTTAGAGGAACAAATTTCATTTTGACTATATACCCACTTGCATCTATTTCATGTTGTACACAGTGTGTCCGTTATAACTACAACTAGTTGGGCAACAGCCCGCCGCGTTGCAACGGGACGTTGTTTCATTTCGTTGATTATTGCACAGAAGTTTCTTTTTAAGTAGAAAGTGGGTCGTTTTTTTGTGCTTTTGTGTCTTCCCACAATGTATTAGAATCAACAACTATTATATATTACATAAAGTAAATCACACATTGAATACTTAAATACTATTAAAAGTTAAAACAACTAATTAGTTTGCCTATATAGAAGTTACAACTCTATTATAAGTTAAGTATAAAACCCGTGAACTGTTCATCATAGATGTATAGGCAACCACCTTTTATTTTTTTGACCCGAGTCCGAAAAATGTAACCCCCACGTTATTCGGGTCTCCCTCACATTTTCTCACCCTTCCTCTCTCATGTGATTGCTCCGACACCGGAAAAAAGCCCCGATGGATCTAATTAATCCGATCCGGTTAGATTATATCTACAGTGCATGTTCTGAGTATAGCTACAGAACCAGAGAAACAATTTTTAAATGGATTGGTGAGGTGGTATGTGCTTATTCACATACCTTTTATTCACCATTTTCAGACCTTAAAAGACCAAAAACTAACGTTAAACGCCAAAGATATCGTGTTTTTGTGTTTGTGATCGCGCAGGAAAGGATATTGCATAAATGGCAACAAAATCAACCAAAAAGCCTAAAACGAGCACGAGATGTGAAAGAGAGTCTTAAAGTCAAGCTGAAGATGAAATCTACTTAAGAAAAGCCCGTGACGACGTTTTTATTTCTTAAAAGCTCATGAATATGAAAGAGACACTTAACCGAAGATCAAAGATAATTATCACGATAAGCTTCCCAAATTCGAGCAAGTGATCACTTTTACATCGTTGAAGACTTTTAGAGAACACGTCAACACGCTACCTCGAGTTACAAGGACCTAAGTTTACTTTTTAGAAGTTGTAGTAGTGTTGTAATGAAGTTTATGTGTTGTTTCCATGAGATGCAAAACTCTAGGGGGCAAAGTGTACACGTAGGCAAACTATGAACCCTCCTAGCATCTTATATACCTCATGGTAGCTTCATTCATAAGCTAGCCCTTATTTTAGTTTTTGTTTAGTGTGTGTAAGTTTTTATTAATGCATCTTTATAATTTCATGTCTAAAACTTTCTTTCAAGCTTATTTTTCTTCATCTTTAATCTTTCTTGTTTAATCTTTACAAGTGTTTATCTTAATCTTTCCTTTAAGTCTTTATAAGTTTTCTTGTCACCTTTGCATGCTTACATTTGATTCGAATAAAATAAGCTAATGGTCTAGGGCTTGTTTATAACTCGTGGCTTATTGAGCTTATTTATAAGCTTATTCATGTTTTAAACTTGTTTTACTTTAAGCTTTTATTAGATTTTTGTTTGTTTTAATCTTTTATCCACGTAAAATTCAAGTTAAAGCGTTTTTTTATGATTTGCGAGTTGGGATTTTAGGGATTAGCGAGAAAGACTTGGAGTTCATAATCTTTGCGAGTATGGATATCAAGGATTGCGAGTATGAGTCCCTTTGTCTTTAGCGAGTAGCATTTTTGATATAGCGAGTATGAATGTTTTTGATATAGCGAGTATGAATTGCCTGTTATTGCGAGTATGGGATTGTTAAGGATAGCGAGTATGCTATGAATGTTGGCGAGTATGATCTTGGCCAATACTTATTTGCGAGTTTTAGTCCTTAGTCTTGCGAGTTTCATGTTTGATTGCGAGTATGGGTCTACAAACACTTGCGAGTATGGTTTGACTATGTCTAGCGAGTATGGTGTCTTGTGTAGCGAGTATCATTAGCTTGTTTGTGAGTATGGTTTAGTCATGTATAGCGAGTACCAATAGCTTTTAATCTTAGCGAGTTTGGGTCATTTTATCTTTGTAAGTTTCATTTTCTCTTTTCTTTTGAGTCGAGTTTAGCTCTCTTACTTTTCATTTCGTATTTCTTTTATAAGCCGGACTTGGCTTTTATTTCACTTCATCGTTTATCGAGTGAAGTCTTATTTAGTTTAATTCTAAACGAGACTCCGCCGATTTTTCTTAAAATCTTTTAACTTAGTTTACTTTTCTTATCTCTTAGTTTATTTTCCTCTAGACATTTTTCTTTTTCTTTACTTTCGTTAATTAAATCTTAAAAACCAAAAACATTTTATTTTCTCATTTCATTTTCTTTTCTTTTGTTTTGTTAACTTTTACTTAATTTCTTTTAATTTCTTTTATCTTTACTTAATCATTTTCGTTCATTAAAAATATAAAACATCAAAAATATTTTCTCTTTCTTTTAATAGTAGATTCATCAACTAAATGTTTTCTTTCGTTCTTAATGCTATTTCTTGTAAACACGTTCTACTTTTCTAAGTTGTTTAATTCTAAAAGTTTTCTCGTAGTGATAACTAAAACAAAACATCATCTTTCGAACCTATTCACATCACATAACTCACGATTTTGAGTGACGAGATCAGTTCAACCCTCGTTGGGACTATGACCCGAGGTTCAAGCTTGCTTGCTTGCTAGAATTCTCGAATCAATTTTTGGCGTCGCTGCCGGGGAGCGGTTGATAAGATTAAGTCGTTTGATCGTTCGAGACTTGTGATTTGAAGAACCTTCTTTTAGAAGTTAACGTTTTCTCAAAAACATAAAAACAACAAAAAAATTATAAAACCTATAAAAGCCAAAAAGATTTTCCTTTTTCTTTTATTAACTTATAAAAGCCAAAAAGATTTTCCTTTGTTGCAGGATTAGATTCAGAGGAAGGGTGCTACAATTAAGAAGCAAATCAATGATGCTGTTGACAGGTTAGTTATATGATTAGTACATTTTCCTTTGGTTTATGAGTTTCGTTGTTTTGTTAAGGGGTGATCGGATTGGATTATTATCACAACTTATTTTGGGCTTATGAGGTTTGTTTGTTGACCTTATGGCTGCTTACGTCCTTGGTTTGGTGAGCTTATGGCTAGCCTTTTTTTTTTTTTATAAATTTTAGGGATTAGTTTGTGTTTAGGATTTATGTGTTAATGAAGCTACAGAAAATGAAAGCCTGTGTTTATTTATAATTGCTCATTTTGTACGATTAGGAGTTAATGACATGTTTAAATAGTTTATTGATTTGTGATACTTATGAAACTAGGATAGTCAGAATTAATCGAGTGCTATTGAGTTTATAGTGTTATGTGTTTATTTATATGTGTGTAGGATTGTTACATTTATTGATTAGATAGCTAGATTTGCAATTTATTGTGTTGTTTTGTTAGTTGATCGGTATGTATAAACTGATGAAGATAAATTGCGTATCATGCTAATGTTAGTACTTTTTCTATATAATGTATATAAGTTACTTGAGTTACAGAAGTTGAAGACTCATGGTAATTTGACCATGTTATTAGGAGGAGTATTGGATTGTAATTTTTTGTATATGGTGTGGATTTAATAAAGTGTGGCGATGGTAGCTCGATCGTAGATATTTCGTTTTTGGATTCTAAATGTAGATGGAAGTGGTATATTGTTGTAAGATTTATGTAATGATTTGAGTCGATCTATGGCGTCGTCTTTATGAGGATGTTTTTGTTAGCAGAATGAGATACTGAAAAGTAACAATTTTTTCTTGGCTGCTATATGTTTGTATGCGAAAGAAGATTTACTTGACTTCGAGTATTAGCTTATTTGTATTCGTGCTAGCATCTAAATGCGTTTTTACAATTTGCTTTTATACTTGACAATTGTTTTTCTTATTTCTCGAGCGTATGTCTTTCGTAAGCTTTGATTAACTGTTATTGTATGTGTTGAATGCTTTTCCAGACGGTGCAACAAATGCGTCGCGTCTTGCTTGCTGGACACAAATCTCAGGTAATAGGTCAGTGTTGCTATAAATGATATGCAACCTGTACAGGCTGCATTGGGGGCTGAAAGGAGGGTGTTTAGGTGCTTAAATGGGGCAGAAAGGAGGGGTTTTTGGTGCTGAAATTGCGGCTAAAGAAGGTGGCTGAAAGGAGGGTGTTTATGTGCGTACTCAATTTGAAGGACTACGGTTCACAGACGCTTTGGACAACATACCCAGCACCAGACAAGTGTACGCAAGTCGAAAAAGGAGGCTGGCAGAGATGCAAACAGGTAACTCCCAATATTGCGTGTGTATTTGAAAAATTCATGGATTGTGGTGATTTCATACGTTGTTAAGTCGGCTGGGTTGTCATAATCATAGGCACACAAGATTTGCAGCCTAGCGGTTCCACTGCTGCTCATGGACCGGAAGTCTCAACACCATCATCTCGCGGGTGTGAGTCACTTTAACTTTGTTTATTACACTTAGACAGGTTGTTTCATATCCCTATGGATATCATTTAATTTTAGATAACGTGGGTTCGCAGGCCTTATTGACACTCTTATTTTTATCCCTTTTGTATGTTTATCAGAAGAATGTCCAACCTCACAGTTGGGAGGAGCTGTACCAACCCCAGTGATATCAGAACCCGACGTTGCACAAAGGGACAAGAAGACACACTTCTACAAGCCTGCAAACACCCACTGGTAGGCCACATGTTACTCCCTCTCGCGCGATAAGTTTTGACTTAAATGATGCAGAGTGTCTTAACATATGAACCTCACAGGGGAAATCAGGGTTGTAAATGATATGCATATGCAAACTGTAAGGGCTGAAATCGCGCCTGAAAGCTGGATGAAAGGAAGGTGTTTTGGTGCTAAAAAGGGGATGAAACGAGGGGATTTTGGCACTCAAATGGCGGATAAAAAGGGTGGCTATGTTTGCTGAAATATGTGTGTTTGTTGGCTGAAATGGGGGCTGCAGCGGGTGGATTTCGTTGCTGAGGTAAAACAAAGTAAAGAAAAGATTGCATTCGGAGTTTGCCCTGGTCTCATAAATGTGATACTCCTTATCTATGAAGTTATATGTTAAAATTAAATGTTTGCCTATAATGGTCGTAATGATTTAACTATTACTTAAGATGTCAAACAAACGCCTTTGCGCTTATATTTTTTGGTTTATGTGCAGGGATCCGTGTATCGATAACATTTGTTACCTGAACTGGAGGAATAGATGCTGATGTTGGCGGAAAACCCGTAGGTTCAACTTCAGCTAAGTGTAAGTATTTAATCACAATATTTCTTTCTTATATCTTTGTTACATGTAGAATCATCTCCTGATCATACCATTATGAATCCTTGAATGATCGCAGGGAGTTCATCAACATATGACAAAAACTAGGCGAAAGATTTACGAGAGTTCAGCGAATGAAGTAATTGACCAAAAATTTACGAGTCAGCCCGCCCCATTTCAATACATACTAAATAGGTAAATCATTTCAATCCAGATTTTTTTACACTATATACAGTCCATACGCCAAAACACATGGTCTGCTATAATTGCTGGTATTTTCAATACGAGTTGCAATTTACGAATACTTCTGAAACGTAAACGTCTTTTATATGTTTGAATTAATAGTTCAGAACAGACCCATAGTTAAAGTTGGATTCACAGTACACGATGATGAAACTGCATTTTTTAGTCCAAACATTCTCATGTCACTTATTTCTTTTTGACTATGCTAATTAACGACATCATTTGACACTTTTGGTAGCTAACTAGCCACTGAAATGGTGTGTTTGGATGTGTATGTTTAGGTAAAATTTGTTTTTCACTATACCTTAAATTTTTTTTGGGTGGGTTTGTGTTTATTTTTGTCAGTTTTTGGAATTAGGGGTTTTGTTTGGTAAAAATTGTTAATTTGATGAAATTAGGGTTTTACAGGCTACTCATGGTTTGTTGCTTTTCGTGTTCTTCGTTACATAGCTAGATTATATAAATGGCTGATGTAAATTAGTCGTTTCAGGAAAATATTCTAGGTGGCACGGCAGAGAGGGTGAAAGAATTGATGGTTGCAGGTGTCAAAGATGCACTTGGATGAAGCAAAGATTGACATAAATGATATTCAGGTGTGCCCATATCCAAGTTGTTTAACAAACTGCAGATTATATAAGATAGTATTGCATGTTAGGCGACAGTGGAGGTAGTATTGAAATGACCGGAAGTAGTAGCCCACGCACATAGTAAGTTTGATCCATTTACCCATTAACATGTCTATTCAGGTATGGTTTATCTCAAAGGGGAAAACAAAAATGCGTGTGTATTTGAGGGATCTTTTTTCCTTTTTTTTATTTATTTTATTTATTATTATTATTTTTTTGAAGATCAAATTTCGTGTTATAGAGAAGTGAGCTTATGAGCTTATCAAGCTTTGAAAAGTTTAAAAGGCCAATAAAAAAGCTTAGACAAACAGTCCATTAAACATGAAAACAAGCTCATAAACTGGAAAATAAGTCGAAAAATGGGCTTATGATATATAAGCATTAAACCACTGCATTTTCTTTTTTGCTTATTTTGGGGTTTAATAGATGGTACCTGAACTGAGAAAATATGCAATCCCGAGTTTCAAACACCATTATATCCTCTTTTATTTGGCCATTTGCGTGAATAAGCTAATAATATTAAACTTAGCTGCATGATTTAGCGAGCTTAAAATTTTATGGGCAGAAATCTGAGTTATATGAGTACAAAAGGCTAAAAAGGTTGTGCGAAATAGAATGTCCGAAAATGTGAATTACGTCAATTCAACTGCTGTAAACCATGGGAAATTAAGACAGCGGGATTAAAATTATGAAGTGTATCTTTAGTATGATAACTGATATGAGGGACGATCATCTTATGTTGCTTCTGATTATATAAAATTCTTGGAATCCATTTTTCTTCAGGTAGAGCTAACTTAACACAGGCTGATTTCTATGCAGGAGAGCGCAGTGAGAGAGGAAAGGCGTGCTGCAGTAAAAAAGGTAGGCATTTGCTGTCAATATGCGCTGTTTACTTATTTTGATCAGATAAGGTGGGGTCCGCTTGATGTGAGGCGAACCAGGCCACGTGTGTCTCTTTGTCAAGTAAGCTTTCAATATTTGCACCACTTCTTTGCGTTTCTTTTTCGTTGTCTTAATTTAGCTTTGAATATCCTTTTTTCAAGTCCTTTAAGTGGATAGTTAGTGGAGGCAGTAACATGGGTCAAGATAACTAATTTGAGTTGTGGGTTAAAATAGGATTCATTACATAAATTAGTTGTTGTAAAAGAAATCATATATGTGTATACAATTGCTTTTCATATACCTGTATTTAGTAACTAAGTTACAGATATCACGCCTGGATCAAATATAGCAAACGAATGTTTTTTGCATTTGGTTACAGATAACTTGCTTTAGATGTATATAATGTGACTTTGCAAATCTTTGTAGTATAAGTTGTTTGCGCAGTCGAATAGTTTCAGATTTCTAACTCATGTAGTGAAAATATTGATAAGAAAAATCTAATACCATTCCCATCTATGATACATGTAACACAGGTTCAGGAAGATTGCTCAATTGGGAAACCAAATTAAGATTTGCTCTTGAAACAGCGGAAAGGATCGATCTTTATGAAATGCAATTTGTAATATGAAGTATTTAAATGTTATTAATTTATTAGATATGCACGGTTCTAAATGTGTTATGCCACAAAACCTTCGCAATAATGTAATGACATGCCTTTGTAATGACTGTTTGTATCGTGTCATGTTAGTATCGTGTCGTGTTAATGTTGGTTATTGATTGTTGAACATCGATGCATTTACTAAAACATGGTAACTTCGTCGTTTCTGTTACCCTAACTAGACCCTAACACTCTGACGCAATATCGTAACTTGAAACCTCTTTTTTTTGGGCTAACTTACGTATACAAACACCCCGCAGCAACGCGCGGGTTTATAACCTCGTTTCTTGAATAAATGTCTACTACTATTCTTTATACGCACCTCTCTACTGTTCCTTAAAAAATGCTGCATATGAAGAGATATTAAAGCATCTGAGTATAACCCCTGTTGTAGCAATGAAACACACCTAAAACAATGAAACCAAAATACTTGTACCAATGCCACTTTTCATGTAAACACAACAATATTATCACTCGTAGCGACTGAAGACCCAGAAAGATACCTGCATCGTTGCCATGTTTCAAAGAAAATTAATAACGTAAAATATAAAATGTCAAAAATCTGATATGACGATTCGTATTTTCAAGTGATTCGTATTTTCGTGTGTATCGAAGTTTACCTATGTTCAAATCCTATTGATCGAACACAAAAGTTATCCCTTTTTCTTTACAAACAAATTAAAAAGTTCAAAAATTGTTTATATAAGTTATAGATATCTCAACTCTTCGACCCACTTTTTCTAACCATATGTCTTTGAAATTTTATAAGTTTTTTTTTTTTTTTTTTTTTTTTTTTTTTTTTTTTTACTTAAGTTAATTGCTTTCGCTAAATATATTTATCGTCTTATGAATTTCATCATTATTTCAATAGACGGTCTAAGTAAACTAATATGTATAATTTACACCTAAACTCACATTTTGTGCAAATCTTTATTACTCATACTTTATAAACTAAGAAAAGGGATTGTATGTTTTTGAATATACTTGGAACGATGTCACTTGATTCACATATTATACAAACTCATAGATGATGATTAACTTAAAATCTTGTTGGCTTTTTCAATATATAAGAGCAAACCTAAATTTTTTTTCATATAATCAACCGCTCCCATCCTATATTTACTCCCAAAAACGCAGCCGCAAAACAAAGTATCTCCTTTTCTCTTCTTTCTCCCAAAATCGAAATAAAATAAACCATGGTTTCTATTAGACATTTGTCAGATCATTTATACCTACCTATCATAAAACTACACGACCGTCACATTCATCACTCATCATCACAAATAAACATAAACAAAATATATTTGGTTCTCTCTCTCTTAAAACCGGATCTCACCCTCCTCATCTCTCCCAAAACCGCCATTCATCTCGCCCTCCTCCTCTCTTCCAAAACTGCCATTGATCTCGCCTATTTGAGCGAATGTGATTCCTACCCATGGGACGTTTTCTTGGGTACAATTTTCTGCCGCCGCCGCCAACCCTATTCTTTTTTTCAGCTCAGCTCATCTTCAAGATCTCTTAAGAGGTCATGAGTAGGTTTAGTTTGTTGTTGGTTTTCGTTTCCTAAGGATCGATGATGGGTTTATGGTGTTAGATGTATAAAGATCTATGTCTTAAAAGCACCAAATCTGAGATTTTTTTTCGTCGCATCTTATTGTGGTTTGTTGATGGGAGTAGGTTAGATTTGATGTTGTTGTTGAGGATGGTGATGGGAATAAGATAGTTGATGGGATCTTCTTGTAGTCAGTTGTTGAGGATGGTGATGAGATTAGGATAGTGGATGTGAATATATTGTTTATAGGCTCGTGGCCGAACTCTTTGTATTCTTTTTTGTTCTAATTGCTGCAGGATGGTTGGTTTACTTGCACCTGCAGGTACCCTTCATATTCATCTTAATTGATGCAGGATGGTTAGTATTAGGAATGGCAATGGGGCGGGGCGACTATCCCCATCCCCAAACCCGATTACAAAAGTCATCCCCAAACCCGCCCCAATTCCCAATGGGGATCTTACCGGGGCATCCCATTGGGGCAATATGCTCCCCCAAATCTGCCCCATTCCCCATTGGGGTCTTTTCGGGTTGTCTTTTTTAGCGTGATGCTACGTTATACTCGTGTTGTTCCTCGTTTACTCTTATTTTATCACTATTAACATTATGATTTTATGAAAAAACTTGAAGAATCAAGAACTCATTAATAACAAATTAAGCATTGGAATAATTCACAGCTTTTTAAGAATATTATGATATAAAACAAGATTCTTTCATCAAAATTTGAAATACTACAAAGATAAAAACTAATAAAAACTAGAGAATTATATTTTCAATAATTAAATACCAACTCAATATTTTATGTATATGCATATATGTATATGTATAAATATACTTCCGGTGTTAGACCCGTTTCCCGAGTACTTGGACCCCACCCTTGATGAATTTGACTACGGCCTAATGTGATTGGTTAGTCAAACCTGATAGTCCACTTTATGGTCAAAGAATGTGTTGAAAGTTTATAGAAATATGATGCAAGAAACTTAAGGGACCTAAGTTGCCAAGTATTATATAAGTAATAAAGTTATTGTGGCCTAAATATAGGGATAGAGACTCAAGGGACCATTTATGCGAAATGGCCAAAGTTGTACAAGTATATAAGCATCCCTCCACATAATTCTAGCATATTCCACTCCTTCTTGGAGTATGTTTGTGTTTTTACGGTTTTGGATAAGAAAAGGGAGGGAGAAGAGTAGCTTGCAAGGGTAGAAAGAAGATTATGAAGAAATTATGCTAAGGGTCCTTCCTAGCAAAGATCACCACAAGTAAGGACCTTCTTTTAGTGATTATTAAGGTCAAGGTTAATGGGTTAAGTGGGTTTTCATCGTATGATCAAGGTATGATCATATGATGATATAGGAAGTATGATGGGTAAGCTTTTAATGGGTTATATAAACCCTAGTTGATATTATTGATTAAATGTGTAAATAGGTTTGATGATGATGGAAGGATGGTGATAATGAAAGATTTATGATGATGATGGCTAGTAATGATGATGATGATAATGATGATGATGATGATGATGATGTTGATTTTATGATGGTAGCTTAGCTTTGGAAGCTAAGGTAAGTAACCGGTTATAATGTGATGTTATGTTGACTTCATTACATTATGTGTTATACGCTTATCATGATATGGTTATTGAATGGTTTGGAAGTTATGTGTTATGTGAAAGTGTTTATAAGGCAAGCTTGGTATAACTAGCAATTGAAGTATTGGCTAAGTGGGTTTAGGTGTGTTGAGATAGTATGGTGATGCTTAAAGTGGCTAGAGGTGTGTGTTAATGTTTATGTTTGTATTGGATTAATAGTTATGATGCGTAATGTGTGATTGATATGTGATGTTATGTTATATCTATTTACTTACTATGCTTTTGTGCTTACGGTTTAGTTGTCTAACCTTTTGTAGGTTGGTATGCGTTTATGGAAAGCTTGGATAAGGTTAAGGTTAGATTGCGAAAGTAGAAGGACTTGGTAAGATAGTAGAGCTAGGTAGAATACCGAGCTCAAGTCATGGTTGTACCCCCGAGAGTCTTTCTACGATTTGTAAACAGTATGTCAAGGTTTTCCTAACGTTTTGATAGTCAACCGTTGTGTCAAAGTATGGTTTATATGTAAAAGGTAAACATTAAGGGAGTGTTTGGTATAAGCGTGTTTCTACCCATTTTGGGTTATAAACGGGTCATGTGTGTATGGAACAAGTTTTATATGTTATGTTAATGATTTTGGTTAAGTTTGAAGTGTTACGGAAGTCGTATGTGACTTATGGCATGTTATGGGTCGAAACGGGTTTTGGTACAAAACCCGTCAAATTGTAAAGTATACTTCCGAGAGTCAAATGGTAAATGTTTTTGTATGAAAATGAGTTTATGAATGTAATAAGCAAATCTGGAAGTTTGATGTAATACGGAAGTGGTATAAGTCGTTTTTCGGTAAATGGGTCAAAATATGTAAGTGTGAAGAAAAAGGTCTATTTTAGACTGCAAAAGAATCCATTTTGGGCAAATACTTGTGGTGATAGGGTCTATTTTAGAGTTCAGATGAATAGGTCTATTTTAGACCAGAGAGGGTGGTATAGGTCGTTTTATAGTATAGTATATTTTACCGAAGAAATACTAAGGTAAGTATTTCCCCGGGTCGTGTCCCAGTGAAAGTTGAATGGAATCGAGTTAACGATTAGGGAATTTGTGTCGAGAAACGTGAAACAAGAGGGGGGGTTGTTTTATAATTATACTACTAGCAAATTAAACATGTAAATAACTCACGTAAATAAAGCACACAGATTAAACACGTAAATAGAAACGTAAAACACGTAAAACACGAGCTAAAAAGGCAACTGCTTAAAATAAAAAAGGCTACGGGGAAAATTTAAATTTTAGAAAATCCTAAAAGTGATTAAAAACTTTTTAGAAACTTAAAAATATTTTTTTTTGTGATTTTTCTTTAATTAAAATTAATTAAAAACTATTTTTAACTAATTAAAAAGTACTAAAAATGCAAGAAAATGCAAAATTAACAACAAAAATGCAAATTAATTTTCTAAAAATCTGGAATAACTAAAAATAAATTTTAAAACTAAAAACTAATTTTTCTGGATTTTTCTTTAATTAAAAATAATTAAAAATGATTTAAAAATGAATAAAAACTAAAATTAATTAAAATAAATAGCAAAAGGACTCAAATAAATCTGAATTTTTTAGGGAAATTCTAAAATAAACTTAGGAACTTAAGAAAAATGGGCTGCACAACTTTTGGGGTCTGAATAAGCAGTTTGGGCTAATAAGCAGTTTGGTAATAAGCTCAAAATAAGCAATTTGCAAGCAAATAAGCTCAAATTCTCAAAACAGGTTAAGAACACTTCAATAGGCACCAATAAGCAAGAATCACCCAGAATAGAACAACCAATAAGCACAAATAAGTAATATTACAATAAAACTCCAAACAGTCAAAACAGCTTAAAGTGCCAAGTTTAGGGCTCTAAAATAAGCACTTAATAAGCTGATATTGGTAAAGTTAAGGGGGCAAAAGTGAGAACACCCAGCAGAGAACCTAAAAACACTAAAAGCCCTAATTCTAGACACCTAATTGAACCTTAATTTAACCCAAGTTCAGCTGCAAAAAAAACTGGTTCAAAGAAAAAAATGGTGCTGTTGACTTTTTAGTTTAACACAAAGTTGACCAAGTTGAATTTCTACTGCGTAAATCTTATCCTAAGTGATGTAATAA
Source organism: Artemisia annua (assembly GCA_014162995.1). Lineage (NCBI taxonomy): Eukaryota > Viridiplantae > Streptophyta > Magnoliopsida > Asterales > Asteraceae > Artemisia > Artemisia annua. The sequence continues at coordinate 140,711 of LBNU01021702.1, forward strand.
GCTAGTTTAACACTTACCTAAGCTAAGACTAACAGTAATTCTACCTCATTCTAAAAGTGGAACAGCAGACTATTAAACATGAACCTAGAGATGAAATTGTAAGCTGAAGTTTGACTATTTGCTAATACCCTATTGTTTTTATGACTTAGCTAACCTATATATGCCTAAAGTAGTCTAAGTGTGCAGAAAGGACAAGCTTAAAACAACCAGATCTCATAAAGTCTGCATAAACCAAACACCCCTTATAAGCTAAGTTAACACTACAACTATGAAATTTAACCTTAAACCTACTGTTATTAAGCTTGAAACTTATTAACCTAACATTATTAGAGCTAATAGAACTGAAATCAAACACAAAGAACAACTAGAACAAGTAGAAGCCGTTTTAACTGAATATAAGCGGTAAAAATGCAATATTAAGCTAAAGGGCATAACAGCTGGACAGAAGCAATTAAGTAACTAAAATAAACAAGAGTGGACACCAATAAGCTAAGAGCTACAGTAGATAAGCTAAAATAAAGAGAAATACAGAAATTGAGATGAAAACTTACTTGAAACTGCAGATTCAAATGAAAAGGCTAGGAGCTAATGAGATAAGCTCAGCTAAGCTATGAGAGAGCTTCCTGAGCTTATCCAGAGGAGGTTTGAGCTTATTCAAGCTTATATCTCCTCACTTTATTCTATTTTTTTTTTTATTTTTCAAAGGTTTTTATGTTATTTTTGGATTTTTTAGCAAAGTGAAGATTAAGCAGGATTGAAACTTGAAAAAGCTTACTCTACACTTAAAACAGCTTAAATGACAGAAATTCAAAAGCTTTTAAAGAAATTTTAACTAAAAGGGAATTTAAGCATAAAGGTATGAAAGACAAAGTAAAGTGAACAATGAACTTTTTATTAAAACTAGGCAGATTACATTATAAACTAAGCAGAATTACATGAACCAACATAAATTTAACACTAATTTTAACCCTAAAACCTACACTAAATTATCCCCTACTCCTACTCCTAATGAGTCGAAAGTGTGACTGAGGAGGAGTATATATAGCTGAAGCTGAGGAGTGATGAGGGTTTCAGTAGAAGCTTCTGGATCATCTAATCACGGCCATTCATTCTTCCCATCATCACAAGCTTCAATAGCATCCGTTGGATCCCTCCATGATGTGGCGTAACCAATGAGGTGCTTCCATTCTGCCACAGTGGCATTCTCTTACACTCTCTGTCCTTGTCAGACCTTTTCTAGAAGCTTGGTATCCAATGATTGGGTTAATAGATGGGGTGCAGGGTAATTTGGTGGGAAGCGGGGTAAATGGGAGATGGAGGTGATAAACAGTGAAAAGAAGAAAGGGCGCATTTGGTTTTGTTTATTATTTATTTGACTGGAATTGGGGGTGGGTTTTTTATCGGGTTTTATTGGTGGATCGGGTTATAAGATAAAAGTTGGGTTGGGTAAGTTTAGTAGGGAATTGGGCTGGTGGGTTAATTTTGAAAGGGGCTTTGGCAGAATTTTATTTCAAGTATAGTAATAGATTTAGGTTATTAGGTTTAGTGAAAATTCAAAGGACCAATGTTGTAAACTTGTAACTTCAAGGGCCACATTTGCCAACTTTGAAAAGTTCTTCCAAGGACTAATCTAAACAACTTGAGCATAATATGAATCCACTTTGGTAGTTTTTCTCCCCGGCCTCGGCTTTAAATGACCTTTTCCACTCTCGTGCTTGGTTTTCCCGGTTTTCGTTTGATTTATGTCCATTTCTTTAATATCCGTACCTGCACAATCACAAACACAAAAACAAGCATATATTTGGCATTTATGATCTGTTTTTGGTCTTTTAGGTCCGTTTTATAAGATAAAAGGTATGTGTAATTACACACATACCAGAGGGTCCATTTTAAACTAATACCTATGGTAATAGTGTATGTTAAGGTTGAGTCATTTTCGCGCAAAGTTTCAAATTTTTGGTCAACGGGCACGGGGTGTAACAACTTGGTATCAGAGCTTCGGTTTAAGTGAATTAGATTTCCTTTAGGTTTTTTAGTCTTAAACCACTCATAGAAGTGTTGAGCGTAAGAGTTAGTGATGCGAAAAGTAATTGTTAAGTGTGAGACGGATTATGTTTTATGCTAGTTGAACATATAGATGATAAGTTATGGATGTGATTTATAGGGGGTGTTTGATTGCCACTTAATAGAATGGGCCAGCACTGAATGCTGAATCGGGCAGAATACATTGTGTTTGATCGGGAGATTCTGTCACCTCTGAGTGACTGAAATTGCGCTGACCGATGCTGCAAAATTATGATCCAAAGCCATTCAGCGATTGAAAATATAATATTCTATTATGATATTCTCATGTGCACTTACCAGTTACCCTTTTATAACTTATTTTATCATTATGCTCCCCACTTCAATTAGTCAAAATTGTCGTATTCCAAATTAAGTATATAATAATTCACTGCTAGCTATCACTTCACTTGTCATGCTCCTCACTTCTTTATGTATATAGTAAAATAACTTATTTTATTATAACATATTATTATACTCCTCACTTCATTTGTTAAATATTTTGTTTCATGTTATTACTAAAGTGAAAGAAAAAAAAGCTTCTATACCTATATAATAATCATAAAACGATTGTTATGGTAAAAATAAAAATAGTAATTTTAGTCATTCAGAATGTTGATTCAGAGTAGCTATCAAACATGCGAAACTAAATCTTACAGAGCTTCTAAATCATTCAGAGAACAAAATCATTCAGCGCTAAATCATTTTATTTTATCAAACAGCCCCATATTGTTGATGTGCATGAGATATAAGTCCATGGAGGACTTAAAGTGTTTGAATGGTTAGTTGGCCGTGAACCTCGGTTGGTGCTGGTGATTTCATCGCAATTATGTGAATGTATGATAGAGTTATAGTAATGGAATGCGAGTATGAATGCTAAGTGGTATTAGAGATGGGCTAGCAAGTGAATTAAAAGTTGTATGATGCCTTAGTTATAAGGTAGACTAGTGCTTGCGCCTAGTTAGAAGGTTGATGATTAGACATAGATTGATTGTGGAATGGGATGTATGAACCATAGATCTCGCAAGTTGAATATGATTATGAACGTTAGAACACTTTGTGGATAAGTGTTGAATGTTAATTGTTTATGTGATGCTAAGTCTATGGTAGTAGTTAATTGTATGTTTAAGCTTTATGTGATGTATGTCCACGGCGGACTTAATGTGTTTAAATGTTGAGAACACCGTACACCTCGGATAGTGTCGGAGGATATTATGTGATTATGTGAACATGTGTTGTAGTAACGATAATGAAAGTGAATAGATATGGTCTATGGTATGAACGCTTGTTGATTGAATATGTTTGATGATAGAAGTTGTGATAAGCGTGGACTATCTCTAATATAATGTATAATTGCCATATACATGTGATGACCTAGTTGTGGTCGAGAAGTTAAAAGAAAACATTGATACGTGAAAAAGTTAAAAAGTATGGTAAGTGTTTGATAAAGCATAGATGTTTAAAAAGTTTGAGATAAGTAAGAAATGATTAATGAAGAATGAATGTTACATGCTTAATTAAAATGAGAAAAGTTAAAGTGTATAGTTAAGATGTGAAGAGATCATGTTATATATAAAACATGATAAGTTTAATGTGTTAGTAAGAAATGGTTAAGCGTGATGAGTAGAAGTGATGAATGAGATATAGATTGCGCTAGAAGTCATAAGTGATATGAAGTGCGCTAGAAAGAATTGTAAAACATGAATCGAATCATGTTAAAATATTAAAAGATGTATGATGATAAGATGCACAATTTATGTGCATGAAAGAGTTGAGTAGACCAATGTGATGATGGTATATAGTGAAAGTGTGAGTCAACTTAGGGTTGACGGATAAATGATAGATTGCATTGTAGAATGCAAGTATAATAAAATCGGCAAGTATTATATAAAAACTTGTCGAGATGAAAGTAAACATGGTAGCGAATGTTAAGATTGCTTAAGGAAATGTGAATTGAGAAAATGATAGTGTGTACTTAACGATAAAAGTACATGAAAGATTAAATGAGTAAGGATGTTATAGTAAGTATAGCTTTGATCCAATGCTCTAGTTTTGGCATCCTACGGGATGACCCAGCTTGCTACGAGGGCATGGATATGATGGCATCCTTCGGGATGGCCTAGCTTGCCTTTTATGGCATGGATGATTGATGAGACGAAAAATGTTACGTTTTTTGGGGTCGGTTTGAGTCCTAATTCGTATGTTTTTGGTTTGGATTTCACCCAAAGTCGTTTCTTTTCTCATTTTAGGTACTTTTGAAGGGAAAATCACAAAAGAAGCATTTTC
>LBNU01021702.1:177283-199070 GCA_014162995.1 Artemisia annua
TGTGGGTGTTTCATGATAGTCGACTTATTGATCGTGGTTAATCTTCTGGTGTGATTAATATTCTGGTTCATATGCTGTTTTGAGATGAGTATTAGTGGCAGTGGGTTGAGAGAGAGAGAGAGTATGATGATGATGTGTATGTTAGGGTTTTGCGTAAACTCTATGGTTATTATCTTTGATCTCATGTCTTGTTGACGTAATGTTGTATTCTTGGGCACATCTTATGCTTTTGGTGTATTGAGATCATGATTGCTTGATGCATGATTTGGGTATACGTTATATGTGGGTTTATGCTTCACTTTTAGCGAATGGTTTTCATGCATGATGTTATTGGTGTGGAATGGTGACCTGTTTACAACCTTTGGTTTTGATCCATGACCTGTTGCTCATTCAAATTTCGTTAGTCTTGGTATGGTTGCTGCTGGTTGTCATGTTTGGGATGCTTGTTCATCGCTCAAAGTCATGTTGCTATCTTGCTTAATTTTATATTTTGATCGATGCTGCTGGTTTCTTTGGAAGGTAGGGTCGTTTAGACCATGTTTATGTTTCGAATTCAATTTTCTACGGAAGTAACTCTTATTAGGATATTAGATTATGCAATTTGCATAATACTAATAGATGATGCAATTGGAATTTGATATGATGTGAGGTTGGGACGTTCTAACCATGTTTATGCTTCAATTTAATTTGCTACGGAAGTCACTCTTATTCGGTTATTAGATTATGCTTTTTTGCATGATACTAATAAAGATGCAATTGGTTGAAGCTGGAAGTCTGAACTACGATGACGATTTAAAGATTCAAGGATTTGTCTACTTGGTAGTGTCTCTTTCTTATTTTTAAGAATGGTAGTGTCTTGTTATGTATGCACTTTCGCCTATGTAACGGGCTTAGATATGGGATTTCACCCATATCCATTGTACTTCAACATTTCTTTTGTTTTTGGTAAGTTAAAAGAATGGTTTGTCATTCTTATATTAGAGTCTGTAAGTGTCCTAAGGGACTGAGATGAGGGATGTTACTCTCATCCGTTGTACTTCAATGTTTTTTTGGTGTAATGCAATTTACCAGGGTGAATTAACCCTTTTACCAAAAAAAAAAACAGGCTAAAGGGATCAATTCAGCCCAAAACAAATGTACCATAGCAACACGCTGAACCATGCACCATTCATCACACAATGTAGCCACTAACCATAGGGCTTAAGAAACCAACAAAGCTTATACTCCACATTAGCGAACAGCAGCATACTTCATAAACAAGTAGAATGCAGCAATCATATCATAAGAACATTAACAGCGAACCACTAGCAGATCCTAAACGTATGCCATCATCATAACCACCAATACAACCACTATGGTAAGAATCGTTGTAATAGAAGCAGCCTCACAACCAAATTAGAGTGAAATCCAAACGATCAATAATACCATAGACAACAGCAGCATACTTTCCATCACATTGAATCTCCAAGTCGACCAATAATCACACAAACAAAACCCTAAAAATAAGGGTTTCATGAAGAACAAATCGACAAATCCAATGAAAGAACTCATAGGATTACATAACAACCCTAACATTCATCACACACCATCTCTCTGAAACCCACATCCACAGCAAACGAACCCATAAGGACCAATCAGGAACACCAACCCTAAAAAGGGTACTACCATACAATAGTAAGAAAACCAAAAAGTTTCCTTTAAACGTTAAGGATCACCAGCACACACCAATCGACTAGGAGGAGAAGCAGATCGTTCCGAATAAGTATGAAGAATTATAGAAAAAACTCCATAGGATTTACAAACAATGAAAACGACCAACTTAAAACCAACCCATGCCAAAACCCTAGGTAAATAATGATACCCCTAATACCCCTTAGAAACCAGCAACAATAGATCGTCACAGGAAAAAAGATAAAGGAAAATCGATTAGAATGATAAAGATAAGGGTTTCGGCTGTGAAAAAGGACGATTTATATATGAAGATATGAAAACGATATATAAAAAAAAAACCCTAAAAAGTTCTCTCCCTCTCTCTTGGCGATTTTCAGCCGCCATCAACATCAATCAATCACGATTTAATTCTTCCTATGTTAAGATCAGATTGGTTGGTGTTGATTGGTTGGATTGTTTCAAGCCTTATTGGTCGACCATAATTCTATTCTTTTCTCTACTTAGCCATCATGGGTCGGTGGAGATCAGATTTATATATTACTTTACCAATTTGGTTTCTTCCTAAATCGCTAATGTGTATTGTACGCTGATTGTTTATATTTGCATCTAAATTTCCATCTTGTGATCATGGGTCGGTGGTTGTGGTATTATATTTATTTACAATCCTTGTTACTACAACCATTATTGTACGTGTATTATTTTTTGGGGCTGCTGTGCTTTTCATGCGAAACCCTTTATTAAGGGTTTCTTATCTTTCATGCTGTGCGTTAATTTGCATGTTAANATTGTTTATATTTGCATCTAAATTTCCATCTTGTGATCATGGGTCGGTGGTTGTGGTATTATATTTATTTACAATCCTTGTTACTACAACCATTATTGTACGTGTATTATTTTTTGGGGCTGCTGTGCTTTTCATGCGAAACCCTTTATTAAGGGTTTCTTATCTTTCATGCTGTGCGTTAATTTGCATGTTAACTATGTTATGGCTGTTTTTAATCAATTACACGTTCTACATCAGATTCAAGTTGTGTGAGTGGGTTTTGTGGGAGAGTGGATGTCAAGTTTCTTTGGGATCTTGTTCAAAACCATTGATCGGTCATTCTGATTCGGGTAATTGATGATGATCTTATGTTGATACGCATGGTGACCTGATGCTTGGGCGACATTTATCAAAGTTTCATCCGTGAATATGTTGCGGTTTGTTACATTCCTGGTCTTGTGTTCGTAGTGCTGCAAGTTAGGGTTTGGTGAATTTGTTCCTGATTCTATTGCTTGTCATGGTTATGTTCATGTGGCTGGGATTGATGTTATGTTAGGGTTTTCAAAACCCTAGTGCTCATTGTGTAAGTTAGGGTTTTTAAGCCTTATGATCGTTACACATGTGGATTCAGTTCGCTACGGATTGTTTTTTGATGATCGAACTGGTGTGGTTGTGTACGTAGTGAATGGTTATTGGAAGTTAGGGTTTGTTAACCCTATTTTGGTATCGAACGGGGGTCGTATACATCTAGGATAGGTTTTTAACACCTTCTTTTGCTACGCGACCTATTTGGATTATATGTTGGAGCTGGCTATTCAATCCTGATTATATTTATAGCTCATCCATGGATAAAGTGTAAGTTAGGGTTGTCATAACCCTATTAATCGATTGGTTAGATTGATCGTTTGGCAGATTATTGTTTTTATTTCATTCGGTACCACTTCTATGAGTGGTAATGGTTGCAAAGATTGTGCCAGATTTTGGTATATGTTCATCGCATGGGTTTTCACAGCCGTGTTCTTTCTTCTTGGAGCATGTTTGTGTGACAATGTAGATGATTGGAAGTTCTACGATGACTTTGATTTTGGTGCTACTTTTGTGGAGCAAGCTTTTAATTTCATATTATTTATTCACTTGTCTAGTCATTGTAGGTTGATTGTTTTATTTTGTAAGTTATAAGAATGACATGTCATTCTTATATAGAGTCGTTTGTAAGTGTCCTAACGGACGGAGATGAGGGAGTCACCCTCATCCTTTGTACTTCAATGTTTTTGGTGTAATGAATTTTACCAGGGTGAAAAATCCCTTTTACCGAAAAACCCTAAAATTCTCTCCCTACTAGGGGCGATTTCCGAATCCCTAACACCCCTTATTTTTTCAATCGTTCTTCACTTAATTCATCCATTGATCATGTTTTCCATCACTGATTTGATTTCTTATTAGATTAGTTTATGGTCTTACTGATTTTTGGCTGTTTTTTGTGTGGATTCGATTGTCTTTTATTAGGGTTTTTGGGAATCGTCCCTAGGATATTATGGCCGCCATTTGTTCTTTATGAGTCTGATCATAATCCTTCAAGTCGCCTCTCTACCTTTATGGTATGCAATCGTCTTTGTAAGGGTTTGTGATTAAAGTTTGATGGCGGCTGCTGGTGGGTTTCATCCTTTTCTAAACCTTAACCGACATTCATTATAGTCGGTTTTCTAAGCGACCTTCTTGTTAAGGTTTAGATCTGGTTTCTTTTATTTACCCTAAACGATTTAGTGGATAATCGCTATTGATTGGAATCGTTTGTTAGGGTTTCGATGGTTCTTGGATCGCTCGGTATTCATTGTGTTAAATTCAACATCAACGATCCTTTATTATTTTTATTCTGGTCGACTTCTTTTTAGGGTCGATTGGTTTATTGGATTTGTGCTTACAGTTTATAAAACCTCTTTAGGTTTTTTATTGTTCGATTGGAAGTAAACTCGTATTGAGTTTTAGGATTCTGAATGTATACCCTCGTTAGGGTATTTTTGATGGCTACAAGTTCGTGTGATATGGTTGATTATTGTATATGGTTGGGAGTGTGATGTTCTACGTGGGTAGAGTGTGTGTGTTGATGTTCACCTTGGAGTTAAGTTTGAGGTTCTTATTCAAAACCTCTTGTATTGGATTGGGTGATGATTTTGATCCTGTACGTGATACTGTTTAATCATGTTGTTGCGATCTGGTTCGGTTGCATGTGGCCTTATCAATTCCTTATTGATCTACGTGGCTTGATAGGGTGATCATGGCATGGTGCTTACTGTTCGTATGCTTGCTGCATGTTTGTTTAGGTTTCTACACTCTATTTTATTCCATATGTTATTAGGTCATTTGCAGCTGTTTTTATTTCATCATCTTTTGACTGTTTGATATTGACTTATACTTATTATGATTGAGTGGATTCGCTATTTGGGCCAGCTTCTAGTTTTGTACTCATGTGACCCACCTTTCCGAGGGGTTTATGATGGAAGGAGCTGCTATTAGGATTGAGCTGCTATTGTTGGATTTGTCTTTGATTTAATTGTTGGTTATTCTTATTGGAAGTATAGTTTAGCATCTCAACTACGTTGTTGGAGTAAGTTTAACTTGCTGCTCCTACTCCGTGTTTTAGAGTCTCTCACCAACTGTGTGTGAAACTGTGGTGAACTGTGCTTTCATCCAGGAGTTTTAGATTCAAACGTCTACTATGGTGGTTTCTGATTGGTATCATGTAATGTTAGTTTCTCCGGGTATCTTATTCAAAAATCCTTGCTCGATATAATAGTCAATCTTTTTGCTAATGACTTTATGGGTGTTCGATCTCATTTTATGACTTCTATTTTATGCATGGGATCGAAGCTGCTTTATTTCTGATGGAGGTTAGGGTTGAGCCTATGTATGTACAAGTCCACTTTCAGCTTTAGGGTGCTTGTGTATGTTCATTATCTTGGATTGTCACATAGGTGCTCTACATTCTATTCCTTTGAAGTACGGTTTGTGGGACTATGAGTGTTTACATGGAAGTTTGGACTACTATGAACGATTATGAAGATTCATTAGCTTTTAGTTTGTGTTTATTTATAGTCGTTGAGTTTATGTAATTGTTTTATGTTAATGTAAGTTATAAGAATGCGTGCATTCTTATATGAGAGTCTGTACAGTGTCCTCAGGGACTGAGGAGGGAAAGTTCACCCTCATCCGTATGTACTTCAACGTTTTTTGGTGATACATGATTTTGGGCCGGGTGAATAACCTTTTACCCAAAAAAAAAAACCAATCCTTTTACCCAAAAAAATGATCAAGATAACAAGAAATATAATTTACATACGACAACAAATTACACACAAAAACAAACAAAAACATGGGTTCCTCCCAAAGGAAAGCGCTTTTCATTATTCATGCCTTACACTGATTCGGATCCTTTGGATGGGATGCGATATGATTGCTTTGTGATGCTTATTATATGCAGATTCGAGTTGGATATGTTTGTAAATTTAGGGTTTGCTAAACTTGATGGATGCTGTTTGTACCCCCCACCAAAGCTGTGTACATTGCTTTCTTGTTAACAGATTAATTGTTGGTACGATGATAATGGACTAGGTGGTTCTTTGACTCGTCTCATGTGTGTTCACGTCGTATTTGTTTATAGAAGATTGGTACTCTTAATCAAGCATTGTCCTTCAGTGTTTGGGTTCTGGATTTGTGAGTAACGTTATCATATGTGATTAAGTGCTGGAGCCACAGGTTTTGCTATTCGTTCATAGTGGGTAATTACCATGGTACGATTGTTATATTTTGTGAATCTGCTGCTATCTCGACTATGTTGGCAGTTAAGTTTAAGGTCTTGTTCAAAATCCTTTGTAATCATCATGTCGTTCAAATTCTATTTGTATGGTTCGCACTCTTATTAGGTATTAGACTAGGTGCTTTATGCATATTACTAATAGAAGCTGCAAATGGACAATGGACTTGACATGAACAATTGGAAGGCGGGGAACTTGTTTAATGGTTTCTTCATGTTTAATGATTCGAATTGATTGCCTACGGATTGCATTCTTATTAGGGGTATTTAGATTATGCTTCTTGGCATAAACTAATAAAACGGCAAATGGATTTGTATGGTGTTTGCTTTGAAGGCGTAAGAAACTTTCGTGTGGGTTCTCATGTTTACAACGATCTGGATCGCTAGGATGACTAAAAAGACTAAATGTTTATTTGAGTTGTGATGTATTGATTTTTATCTTTAGTCATTATTCAGTTGTATTGGATTTGTAAGTTATAAGAATGGCCTGTCATTCTTATAGTGGTTTGGTTAGTGTCTTAGGGACCTAAGATGAGGGACTCACTCTCATCCCGTTTGTACTTCAAATGTTTTTTTGGTTAATATATTACAGGGGGTGCAGGAATTATCCCTTTACCCAAAAAGAGTCTTTAAGCTATGATCAAAGTCTCGCTTCTATCACTATAGCAATAAAAATAATAGTTAAAAAACTCTCTCCCCTAGGGAGAAATCCGGCCACCACCCTCCCCCTATATTCCGGCCATAAATAACTACCAAATCGTCCTCTCTATCTCTATTTTATGGATATGCAATACGATTTTGGGCAGTTTTATTCACTGGAGGGTGGTTGGTAACCTTTAATTCCTTTACCTCTATCGGATTTCATCTCTTTTTATTTTCCGAAACCCTAACTATTTATTCAATTTTAGTATCGTTCATGTTAGGGATTTGGATCGCTGAGGGTTATAAGATCGCACCTATTATTCCTATTATTTATAGTCGGTGTTCATTCGCTGGCATTTATAAGGATGTGATCTTTATGCAATTAAATCCTAAACGATTGCTTTTGTAATCGTTGTTAGGGTTTTAATTGCTTTGGCCGATCGTCTATATTACATGCAGATTATTCTACGATCGTTATGTGGTTGTTATGGGTGATCAAAACCTTCCTCTATCAGCCTTCTATCTTTCTTGGATCGAATGGTTTTTATGGGTTACTCTCTTGAACGAAACCCTAATTTTAGGATTTCGTATTTTTGGTTTTGTTTTGCCTGGTGTTTGTGCTGCTGCGCGTTAAACGTTTATATCTTGGGTTGTTAGTGGCTGTTGTCCATTCATGCCATGTTAGTCGATCTATTGATCGTGATTATACTATGCTTTGTGATGTTTATTCGTGGAAGTGGGTTGAGAGAGGGATTGTGATGAAATCGCTAAGAGTTAGGGTTCTTTTTTTTAAGAATTCTATGATTTATTTGACATGATCCTGATGCGAGTATTTGGTTATCTTCTGGTTCTTAAGGATTGTTGTTGGTGTGGTTATGCTGGAAGTTTGGATTTGTGATCATTGATTCGTCCCAAGAAAGGTTTGATGCTGTTTATTGCTTTGGGACGTATTATTACCTGTTCTATTCAGCTGGTACGTGGTTACATGTCAATGATTGATGGTTTTCAGCTGAGAATGGAAGGTTACAAGTTCAAGATGTTCTATGCTGAAAGTTAGGGTCCTTAACCCTATGTTTAATGGTCGAATCTGTTCCCATGATGCAAGTTAGGGTTGTTTAATCCTATGTTTGTATTGTTTATTGGTGATGTAGCGTTTATGGGTACAGATCTATGAGACTTATGGAAGTTAAGTTTTTGGGGGCTCTTGTTCAAAACCCCATCCATACAATCACGGATCAGTTGCACTCTTATTCATCTTGGGGTCGCGTGATTGTATATATTTGTTACTGGTCATCATGCTAGATGTGCATTATTGTTATCGGTTTTGCATCTAAACATACACCGTTGGAGCAAGTTTATGCTTGCTGCTCTATCCGTGGTTTTAGAGTCTTTCACCAACTTTGTGTGAAATTTGTGAACTGGAGCTCAAGAGTGATGATCCAAGAGTTTTGGGGCAAGTTGGAGGTTTCTCCATGGTACTATGTTATGTTGAAGAATGCTTGGATATACATGGATTCTTCATGGAAGTTAAAGTGGACTACAAAGAGTGATATGGAAGGCTCAAGTATTTTCTTGAGTAGTTTTGTTAATTTTCTATACTAGTGTCATTGTTTGGTAGGTTCATTTTATTGTAAGTTATAAGAATGGCGTGTCATTCTTATATGCGAGTCTGTAAGTGTCCTAAGGGACTGAGATGAGGGAACTCACCCTCATCCTTTGTACTTCAATGTTTTTTGGTGTAATGAATTTTACCGGGGTGAATTAACCCTTTTACCCAAAAAAAGACTATAGCAATAAAGATTCAAAGGAACGATTTAAAAACCAATACGACCTTAAATATAGCAAAGTCGGTTTAGATAATGAGAATGGAACCGACATTAGAATTAAGGATAAATAAGGATCGATTGGAAACAAAAGGTATTGAATTAATCCTCCAATAACGAATCAAGATCTGTAAACAGAAGATGAAACAAGATTTAACGATTAAGGGATTAAAACAATAACTCTAACGATATCAAAAACCCTAAGAAAAAATCGCCTAAAAACAGCAAAACTATGTGAATTAAACAGCAATAATGAACAAATCAATGAACAACACGAATGTTGATCAATTAATTAGAACACATCGTTGGATAAAACACAAGATTAAGACGTTTATAGGTGAAGATCGATTAGGAATAAGGGTTAAAGAAATCGCCAGAAGAGAGACGATTTGTAATATGAATGAATGAAAACCAGCCCTCCACCCTAACAAACAGAATCTATGATGTTAATTCAATAATCCCAGCAGAGATTAAAGAAAAAACATGTAAGATTGGAAGAATTATGGCCTGATTTGCTAGAGTGGAGGTGGGAGGCTGGAAATCGCCCCTAGCAGGAGAGAAAAATCGTTTTTAGGGTTAAGAAGCTACTAATTACTAGTTGCCTTAATGTTCTTACCTGCTGATGATGAATTTGTAGCCTTACCACTCGTATTCTCCATATCTGGTCTACCAAATTCAATGTGCTCATCTACCTCATCATCACTATCATTATCCACAACATGCACATCTTTGTCCCCTTGAAAAGATATATCATCACACTCTAATTCCGAACAGGTTACAGAATCACTAAGAGCTCCAAACGGATTCTTAGTGGTAATATCACTCAAATCATCATGAATAAATGTTTTAGAGGTTGAACCATCACTCGCAATCTGTTTCCCCACTTCATTACGACCAGCACCTTCATTTGGAGCACTAGACTCGTTATTCTTATTAGAAACGTTCACACCTGATTGACCTTGCTCCACCACCTCCTTAGGAACACTAGAATTGTTACTTGCCCCATCTCCTTTAGAGGAAGAAGCACCATCAGACCCCCTATTAGTAGTTTTAACCGGCTGCCAACGGTAATTAATGGTAACCTTAGGTTTAGCAATACGAACACCATCATTAGCCTTACCACTATTTGCCACCTTACCCTTCCCTTTTCGTGTAACTTCAACAAATCCCTCCTCATCCTTGTTAGACTTCACACTAGGTTGTTTCACCCTTTTAGGACATGCCCCGTCATTATGATCAAAAATTTTGCACAAAGCACATCTAGGGGGTTGCCATTCATACTCAATATCAATGCGAACCAGCGAATGGCCCGACCCATTTGGGAACGGAACAGCCACAACCACGTGGTCCATCAACTCCTTAAGGGATGACACTTCAACAAGAGCACGAGCGTAAGTATTCCTTCCCCAAGACTTCACGCACATAGAACTAGTATAGGAATCCAACATTATAGGTTTACCAATTTGAGTCGTTATTAAACTCAAACCAACCTCCGTGTAAGCAACAATTGGCACATTATATAACTTCAACCAAACCGGGGCTGAAGTAACCTCTTCCTTAGCAAGTGTGGTATTAGGCGTCCAAATATTCAAAAAGATAGGAATAGATCGAATCAACCACGGTCCTGCCTCTAACACATTGTCCATACCATCCTTACTAGAAAATTGAAACATAAAGAACCCATTGTTTAACATAACACGCTGTAGACCAAACTTTGCCCAAGTATTCTTAACATAATTTTCCACAATAGGGAATGCAAGTCGTTTCCCTATAAAATATCCGTATAAAGTATTAGCAAACTTTGCTGAAACATCATCAATCTCTTTCAACGGAATTGCGACATGAGCTCCTTCCACTCGCTCCTCATTACGTAACTCGCAAATATTTATTGATTTGAACGCATTCTTGCTCTGAAACATAGAAGCATACGAAAGTTTTGGAGCTGGTTTTGCACCACCCTCACTAGAACCATTACCCGTATCACTACCATTGGCACTAGCACCTGTAGCATTACCATGTTGATTAGAATAAGTAGGACCAGCCACCAAATTGACATTTTCATGTCGTTCACCACTTGAAACTTGGCTTGAATCATCCATGGTATTCTTCTCATTCCCCAACACCTCAACATTACTAGTAACATTCTCCATGTTTTGATCAGTAGGCAACACATCAACATAGTCAGCAAATTTAACGCTCCTTTGAGGTTTTAACACTCTACCATCCCTCCCCACAATCGTACCATCAATATGCTTAAGTTTTGCAGCTAACTCACTAGCTTTCAAACCCTCATTAACCTCTCCTTGCCTTCCAGCAGTCGACACATTAAGAGCAGACTTTGTACTACTAGTACCCGACTTCTTCAAAATCGATTTCAAAATAGGTGCATTATCAAATAAATTCGACTTAGGACCTGAAGAAGCATTCGAATTACCAGTATTCAAGGAAGCCTTATTCGTATTATCCTTCTCCATAACCCAAAACCAACGAAAAGAATAAACAGCAGCAAAGAAAAAACGAAACACTAATCAAACGAATGGAAAAACCCTAAACCAATTACCAGCGATCGCAAAGAAACCTAATACACCAAATTACGACCAGCAATAAATAAGTGCAAGAAACCTTAAACGACTTAAATACCCATCATTACTAACCGACATTCATGAATTCAGAACCGACTATCATTATGATAGAACAATAAAAGAGCAGCAGCAATATCTAATTTTTGGTAACCAAAAAACGATTCCCTAAACAAAAGAAACCGACTCCCTAACAACCAATAATCAGCAACCTAATAATAAATCAACTAAAGGGAAGTAATTCTAAGATTAATCCACAAGAGTTGAAGTGTTAAAAGGTATTCGAATTAAAGAATTGAGAGAAGAACGATTTGAATTGAGGAGGGGAAGGAAATCGCCATTTTTCACCAGAGAACTTTTAGGGTTTTAGGTATGTTAAAGAACGATTGCAAGCAAATCCCTCAAGAAAACGATTCACAAGTTCTGAATAAACAGAAAATATGAATAACGATTAGTAATAATGAAGGAAGAACCAAACGATAATCTAAACCCTAACTAAAGCCACCAAAACCAGAAAAAGATGTGAATTAAGCAACGATTGATAAGAATAATGAATAACAAGAGCGTAAATCCAAGATAATTAACAAGTCGTTGCAAAAAGACACAAGATTCAATGATGAAGGTGAAAAATCGATTAAGAGTGTAAGGGTTTAGAGAATCGCCAAAGGAGAGAAACGTTTTAGGGTTTTTCCACCTTGCAGATCCGTTGTTCCTAAAGGCTAACTTTATGCGTGCAATTTGTCCCTTACATGGAGCCATTGTCCCTAAAGGCTCACTCTTTGAGAGCAATTCTACCTTACTTTATGGGAGCCGTTGTCCATAAACGCTTGCTCACTTGATGAGAGCAATTGCCCTTTACATGATGATAGCCGTTTTCCCTAATGCTTGCACACTTGATAAGAGCAATCGACACTTACTTGATGAGATATGTTGTTCCTAAAGGCTAACTTTATGAGGGCAATTTGTCCCTTCCATGATAAGANAATAAATCGATTTATAATACCTTAAATAAATAAGGATTCACAAAACCGACCTAAATAAGGATTGGAATAAATTTAGGATTGAAAATCTCAAAGTCGGCTAAACAAAACCCTAAGAAACGATTTTATACAATCCCTTGAAAACCTAAATTAAAACCACCAATCTGATCCAGTAATTGATTATTACGAATAATAAAGAAAACCTTAACAGATTAATAGAAACAATCAAGGATTTGGCAGGATTATATGAAATCGATTGGAATGGGGAAAAGGTTTTTTGTCGCCACTTTTTAGAGAGAATATTCAGGGAGCCATTGTCCCTAGTTACATGATGAGATCCGTTGTTCCTAAAGGCTAAATTTATGCGGGCAATTTGTCCCTTACTTGATAAGAGTCGTTGTCCCTAAAGGCTCACTCTTTGAGAGCAATTGTACCTTACTTTATGGGAACCGTTGTCCATAAACGCTTGCTCACTTGATGAGAGCAATTGCCCTTTATATAATGATAGCCGTTCTCCCTAATGCTTGCACACTTGATAAGATTGACACTCACGTGATGAGATATGTTGTTCCTAAAGGCTAACTTTATTTGGGAAATTTTTCCCTTCCATGGTAAGAGCCATTGTCCCTAAAGGCTCACTTGTTGAAAGCAATTGTACCTTACTTTATGGGAGCCGTTGTCCCTAAACGCTTGCTCACTTGATGAGAGCAATTGCCCTTTACAAGATGATAGCCGTTGTCTCTAATGCTTGCACACATGATAAGTGCAATTGTCACTTACATGATGAGATCCGTTGTTCCTAAAGGCTAACTTTATGAGGGCAATTTGTCCCTTACATGATAAGAGCCGTTGTCCCTAAAGGCACACTTGTTGAGAGCAATTGTACCTTACTTTATGTGAGCCGTTGTCCCTAAACGCTTGCTCACTTGATGAGAGCAATTGCCCTATACATGATGATAGACGTTGTCCCTAATGCTTGCGCACTTGATAAGAGCAATTGACACTTACATGATGAGATCTGTTGTTCCTAAACGCTAACTTTATGCGGGCAATTTGTCCCTTACATGATAAGAGCCGTTGTCCCTAAAGGTTCACTCTTTGAGAGCAATTGTACCTTACTTTATGGGAGCTGTTGTCCATAAATGCTTGCATTTGATGGGAGCAATTGCCCATTACATGATGATAGCCATTGTCCCTAATGCTTGCACACTTGATAAGAGCAATTGACACTTACATGATGAGATCCGCTGTTTCTAAAGGCTAAATTTAAGAGGTCAATTTGTCCCTTTCATGATAAGAGCTATTGTCCCTAAAGACTCACTCTTTGAGAGCAATTGTACCTTACTTTATGGGAGCCGTTGTCCCTAAACGCTTGCTCACTTGATGAGAGCAATTACCCTTTACATGATGATAGCCGTTGTCCCTAATGCTTGCGCACTTGATAAGAGCAATTGACACTTACATGATGAGATCCGTTGTTCCTAAAGGGTAACTTTATGCGGGCAATTTGTCCCTTACATGATATGGGCCGTTGTCCCTAAAGGCTCAATTGTTGAGAGCAATTGTACCTTACTTTATGAGAGCCGTTGTCCCTAAACACTTGCTCACTTGATGAGAGCAATTGTTCTTTACATGATGATAGCCGTTGTCTCTAATGCTTGCACACTTTATAAGAGTAATTGACACTTACAAGATGAGATCCGTTGTTCCTAAAGGCTAACTTTATGCGGGCAATTTATCCCTTACATGATAAGAGCCGTTGTCCCTAAAGGTTCACTCTTTGAGAGCAATTGTACCTTACTTTATGGGAGCTATTGTCCATAAATGCTTGCATTTGATGAGAGCAATTGCCCTTTACATGATGATAGCCATTGTCCCTAATGCTTGCACACTTGATAAGAGCAATTGACACTTACATGATGAGATCCGCTGTTTCTAAAGGTTAAATTTAAGAGGTCAATTTGTCCCTTTCATGATAAGAGCTATTGTCCCTAAAGACTCACTCTTTGAGAGCAATTGTCCCTTACTTTATGGGAGCCGTTGTCCCTAAACGCTTGCTCACTTGATGAGAGCAATTACCCTTTACATGATGATAGCCGTTGTCCCTAATGCTTGCACACTTGATAAGAGCAATTGACACTTACATGATGAGATCCGTTGTTCCTAAAGGGTAACTTTATGCGGGCAATTTGTCCCTTACATGATAAGGGCCGTTGTCCCTAAAGGCTCACTTGTTGAGAGCAATTGTACCTTACTTTATGGGAGCCGTTGTCCCTAAACGCTTGCTCACTTGATGAGAGCAATTGCCCTTTACATGATGATAGCCGTTGTCCCTAATGCTTGCACACTTGATAAGAGCAATTGACACTTACATGATGAGATCCGTTGTTCCTAAAGGCTAAATTTAAGAAGGCAATTTGTTCCTTACATGATAAGAGCCGTTGTCCCTAAAGGCTCACTCTTTGAGAGCAATTGTACCTTACTTTATGGGAGCCGTTGTCCCTAAACGCTTGCTCACTTGATGAGAGCAATTGCCCTTTACATGATGATAGCCGTTGTCCCTAATGCTTGCACACTTGATAAGAGCAATTGACACTTACATGATGAGATCCGTTGTTCCTAAAGGCTAAATTTAAGAAGGCAATTTGTTCCTTACATGATAAGAGCCGTTGTCCCTAAAGGCTCACTCTTTGAGAGCAATTGTACCTTACTTTATGGGAGCCGTTGTCCCTAAACGCTTGCTCACTTGATGAGAGCAATTGCCCTTTACATGATGATAGCCGTTGTCCCTAATGCTTGCACACTTGATAAGAGCAATTGACACTTACATGATGAGATCCGTTGTTCCTAAAGGCTAAATTTAAGAAGGCAATTTGTTCCTTACATGATAAGAGCCGTTGTCCCTAAAGGCTCACTCTTTGAGAGCAATTGTACCTTACTTTATGGGAGCCGTTGTCCCTAAACGCTTGCTCACTTGATGAGAGCAATTGCCCTTTACATGATGATAGCCGTTGTCCCTAATGCTTGCACACTTGATAAGAGCAATTGACACTTACATGATGAGATCCGTTGTTCCTAAAGGCTAAATTTAAGAAGGCAATTTGTTCCTTACATGATAAGAGCCGTTGTCCCTAAAGGCTCACTCTTTGAGAGCAATTGTACCTTACTTTATGGGAGCCGTTGTCCCTAAACGCTTGCTCACTTGATGAGAGCAATTGCCCTTTACAAGATGATAGCCGTTGTCTCTAATGCTTGTACACATGATAAGTGCTATTGTCACTTACATGATGAGATCCGTTGTTCCTAAAGGCTAACTTTATGAGGGCAATTTGTCCCTTACATGATAAGAGCCGTTGTCCCTAAAGGCACACTTGTTGAGAGCAATTGTACCTTACTTTATGTGAGCTGTTGTCCCTAAACGCTTGCTCACTTGATGAGAGCAATTACCCTATACATGATGATAGACGTTGTCCCTAATGCTTGCGCACTTGATAAGAGCAATTGACACTTACATGATGAGATCTGTTGTTCCTAAACGCTAACTTTATGCGGGTAATTTGTTCCTTACATGATAAGAGCCGTTGTCCCTAAAGGTTCACTCTTTGAGAGCAATTGTACCTTACTTTATGGGAGCTGTTGTCCATAAATGCTTGCATTTGATGAAAGCAATTGCCCTTTACATGATGATAGCCATTGTCCCTAATGCTTGCACACTTGATAAGAGCAATTGACACTTACATGATGAGATCCGCTGTTTCTAAAGGCTAAATTTAAGAGGTCAATTTGTCCCTTTCATGATAAGAGCTATTGTCCCTAAAGACTCACTCTTTGACTTTGTGTGAAATTTGTGAACTGAAGCTCAAGAGTGATGATCCAAGAGTTTTGGGGCAAGTTGGAGGTTTCTCCATGGAACTATGTTAAGTTGAAGAATGCTTGGATATACATGGATTCTTCATGGAAGTTAAAGTGGACTACAAAGAGTGATATGGAAGGCTCAAGTATTTTCTTGAGTAGTATTGTTAATTTTCTATACTAGTGTCATTGTTAGGTAGGTTCATTTTATTGTAAGTTATAAGAATGGCGTGTCATTCTTATATGCGAGTCTGTAAGTGTCATAAGGGACTGAGATGAGGGAACTCACCCTCATCCTTTGTACTTCAATGTTTTTTGGTGTAATGAATTTTGCCGGGGTGAATTAACCCTTTTACCCAAAGTCATCGATTCTACGTTTTCCCATACCGCACTTTAAATGCGGTTTTAAAGCTTTTAATCACATTGTCATTCCATATGTATTCCGGTCCTAAGGCCATGCATCCAGAATATTTGATTCGGTTATCGCTTTGATCAACATTACTAACTTCGAACGTTGGGATATTATCAACATCTAAATTCTCAACATCTTTGAACTTCTCAAACTTATAGGGCATCATGTACTTAACATATCTGGCCTCATGGGAAAATGTGGCAATGCCTTCATCCTTTTCGTAGGTCATGTTGGATACCTCGATGAAGGGTTTTCCCAAGACTATTTCACCTAAGTGTGGATCTATAATTCCTCTTACGTCTTCCAAACTCATAAAGTCACATAGATATGTGAAATTCCCAACAAAGACGTGTAAACCCTTGACCCTTCCTACAAAATTGCATAAACGGTTTGGGTTATAGGGGTCTTGTCTAGGTTTTAATTTATCACTCATGATCCAATTGTAGTATAGCCTAGACATGATATTAACTGGGGCCTTTAAATCGACATAAGTATGTTCTCTAAACATGTGACCAATCATGCATGGAATTTTCACATTAAGATAGTTTCCTCTTCTAATCCAAGGGTGCTCTCGATGCTTAGTGGGGCAAGGGCATTTTGGAAGAAACTTATAGTAGCTTAATTCCTCAAGGGTTAGTGACGAATTTTGAGTTGCCTCTAGTTCATCTCTATACTTAATCTCATTATTTCTGCTAAGTTGGGCGAGTCTCCTTTCTTTACTTATTAGTTCGTTAAGCTCATTAAACGCCCTAATCTCTCTATCCATTCTATCACGTCGCGAAATATAGTCCATAACTCTCAAAAGTCGCTCATTCCTATTCGGAGTGCTACGATGGCCAAAGCGGCTAGGTCGGGAATACTCTCCTAAGGTGCGGGCTCTAGGAGGTGGGTTTAGTTGAATTGGGTTGTTGGGATCAAGGATATTACCACCTTCCATGATGGCGGATGGCAAAGATTACGAACAAAAGCACGAAGAAAAAGATAGACTAAAGAAAATCCTAGAAAAATAAAATAAAAATTCTCCCTAGAAAGGAATCTAGTGAGTAGACCTAAAGAAATAAAAATTCTACCTAAACAATAACTATTCCCCGGCAGCGGCGCCAAAAACTTGATGCGTGGTTTTTTTTTTGGGTAAAGGGTTTCCCCGGTAAATATTATTACGCCAAAAACATTGAAGTACAAACGGATGAGGGTGACATCCCTCATCTCAGTCCATAAGGACACTTACATGCAAACAAAGCAACAAACCTATCCACTATACAACAGGTTTTACCTCTCGAGGGATCTCAAGAGGCTTACAACCCCACCAGGCAGTGTACCTGACCATATTAGTATAGGATATTGGCAAGTACGGGGGATTGATCGTTCTCTCACAGGGAATAGTGTTCGTTAGGATAGAAAAGCTAATCTAATAGGTCTAAAGGTGGAGGGAAGATTCTTTTTGTATTTTTATAATTTTTAGAAAGCAATTAAAATCTCGGGTTTTGGAAGAAGGGCGGAATTAGTTGCTAGTCAACTAACCCAAATTTACTACTTTTGCAAATTAAAATAAAATAAATATCTAAACTATTATGGTTGTGAAAACAATATGGAGAAAGTTGTGTTTACTTAGATTTCATTACTCCCAAACTATCTTTTACCGGTTAATTAATATATGTGTTACTTGTGTGGATGAAGGGTGTATTCCTAATAACTCATGGAGTGGCATACATATCTCTTCAATTCTATGAGCTCTTATCTCGCCCTATGCCATGCACGGCACAACCACAGGGGTTGTAAACAGTGGCTCATGCGTTAAATACTACCTTAATAGCCTAGTATGCATTGACTACATGTTTCCCAAGACGTTCAAGCACGTTACCATAAAGGAGGTTGGCCAGTTTTCTTGAGCCTAACATCGATGAAACAATCATCCCAACAAACAACAACATACATCAATCAACCAATAATCAATAGTTAGGTTTCATTAGATCTAAGCAAACACTAGAGAATTTAGCTACTCATGTTAATCAAAAGACAAGCAAGATAGATAGACAACCAACACATAGACATATTAATTGAATTAAAGTGAAGACTTATCTTTGATTAATGGCTAGGGTTCCAAGGGTTGGAAACCCTAAAAGTCACAGAAAATTCGTCTTTAGGGTTTGCCCTAAAAGTTCTCCACAAAGTTCCACACTAATGAATGAAAATTTGGAAAATATATATAGAAAATACATTGGGACGGCTTCAGCTTATAGACTCTGACGCCGTCACCTCGCCGACATTAGGGTTCTCGGATGGCCTAGATCCATTTGGGACGTGGTCAGCTTGTAAATCTTTCTGGGCCGTCTCTCTTTAACTTAACACCAGACGGCCTTCATTCTCCAACACCTGACGCCGTCGCCTTTTAAATCTTGAAATCTTTCTGGCCTGTCGTTTGATAATTGAATTCCACTCTTTTGTCATCGTTGCTGACGGCGTCACCTTGTGACTCATGACGCCGTCAGGTTGTAATTCCTGCTTTCTTGAGACTTTGTCGTTTTCTTCACTTTTATGCTCCAAAAACGTCCAAATATGCATGTTTTTCAGAATTCCTCTCAAAAGTACCTAAAATGACAAAAGGAACGATTTAGGGCAATATTTGATCACATTTATACGAATTAGGGCTTAAATGACCCCCTAAAAGCGTAACACTTTTCGTCTCATCAAATACCCTAACACTTGAGATTTGTCCCTAACGGCTCACTTGTTGAGAGCAATTAGTCCCTTAAATGACCCCCTAAAAGCGTAACACTTTTCGTCTCATCAAATACCCTTACACTTGAGATTTGTTCCTAAAGGCTCACTTGTTGTGGACCCGCCTAGTGAGTAGGAGAAGGCTCAAGTGTTCTTGAGTAGTAATTGTAATTTTTATGTACTTTTGTCAAATTATGTGGTAGTTCATTTTATTGTAAGTTATAAGAATGGTGTGCTCATTCCTTATATTCGAGTTTGTTAAGTGTCTATGGACTGAGGTGAGGCGATATCACCCTCATGAACTATGTACTCCAACGTTTTTTTTGGTGAAATGCATTTTACCGGGTGAATAAACCCTTTTTGGGTAAAAAGGGTTAATTCACCCTGGCAAAAATAATATTCACCAAAAACGTTTGAGAGTAGCAATAGGGTGAGGGTGATATCAAGCCTCACCGTCCAGTCCGTTGGGACACTTACAGACCGAAATATAAAATGACAGGTCCCATTGCTTTATAACCAACCATGCACAACATGTGCAACTTACAATAAAATAAACCTACCCAATAATGAAAAGTACTTTAAAAATAGCTCCCTAGTGGCGATTTTTTTCTCTCCCTACCTAATTCCAAATCGTTTTTTCATCAATAACCTCTAAATTCTTGTGTTTTTGCAACGATTTGTTAAGATTTATTGTTTGCTTCCTTAATTATTCATTGATGCTTAACATTCTAGTTGCTTAATCCACACTTTTTCTGGTTTGTAGGATAGTAAGTCGTTGGTTGCGAATTCCCTAAATCCCTTATCGGTTTTTTCTTAAATCGTTTAAGGTTCACCTGTTTTTTAAACCGACTTAGTTTCTAATCGGTTTCCCTTATATTTAGGTGATTCGAGCTCATTATTCGTCGTTGGGTGTATCCATTCTAAATCTTTGCTACAACGTGTTTGGTGTTTTTCTTAAGGGTTAGGGTATCGTTGTCTATCCCTAATCGCTTTTTGGGAAATGTGTTTCAAACCGACTTATACATTCTTATTATTGGGGTTTGCTATTCCTACAAATCGTTGCTGGGTTTATTGAACCAGAATTTATTGGTCCAGTTGAGCGTAACCAATCTTAATCCTTTTAAAGGGTTCGGTGTTTTGTTTTTGTTGGTCTTCCTTTGGAACGAAACCCTAACTTTATTAGGGATTGTTAACTTGTGGATCTACGTTGGTTTTTACTTGGTTGTGGGTTTAAGAGGGAGATGGAACAAGGATTTCTCAACCAAAGCTGACTAAGCCCGTCTTTGAAATCTGTTGAAAAAACACCCCCCGTTGGGATTCGGGGTTGAGTGATTTGGTAAGAGGGTTAGGCAGTGTGGTAAACTTTTGGGTAAAGATGGGAAACCATTGATGCTTACCGTTGTGTTATGAAAAAAGTGTCTTCTAGCTAAGGTAATGATGTGGCTTACGACTAGGGCAAACGATATTAGAACGTAGGAGAAGTGGCTAATAACCACCGTTTGCTGATGTTGCTAGTGTCCGTGGATACATTAAGGTTAACAAGAGGAGAAGTGTGAGGTGGGCTGTTCGAAACCTTACTTCTGTTGTGAATGAAACTAGCCATGGGTACTGCTGGTACTATTGTAAAAGATGTAATAATCAGCGTGATAATGATTTGATCTATCTTTGGCTGAATGTGGTTATACCGCAGGAAAAAAGTGGAAACGATTAGTGCAAGATTGTAAACTCTTTTATGGCTTATTTTGTTGGTCAAAGAACCGCGTTTCCTGTTGTCCAAAATTTTGTTCGTAATGGTTTGGAATGGAAAGATTTAAGGTAAACATATAACTATCCTCCTGTAGTGGACACCTTGCTACATAGCAGGATAATGATCATCAAGGATATCGTCTATACTATGTAAATCTCAGTTCATCACAAGTCGGGAGGGTATTCACATAAAGAGAGGAGTTCAGGTTATGTTACAATCAAAGAGGAATCCTTCGCAACAACACGTGAGACATATGACACACCGCTGTACTTTCTGATCTCAGATCATACAATACATGACAAATGTCATATCTATAGGGTTTATGTGAATGCGATAAACTGACTTCTTTGATAGGTGTACTAATACAGAGCAGGACATATCAAGAGCAAATGCGCTCCTAGGTTGTGGGTATTTATTTGACACGTCTCACTAGACACTCTCAATAAGTTTTCTAAGGTTGGGGTAGGCATACTTCCTTTGCCATAGTTTTGTGGATTCAGTAACAAATAACACTTTGGTTATCCGACCACACGAGCATTCCTTGTGTCTATATCCAATATTGGGACCGAGCATTAATACGCCTGATTGATGAACACACGAATATATGTCCAAATGCTAGTGAGAAATCCTTAGTAGGGACATTTAACATTACCATAAGATGAGAAAAATCATCATGGAGAAAGTTAACGACTTACCATTCTCTTTGTTGACATTACCTGTTTCCACCAAACTAAAGATTTGACCAGGCCATTTTATACACTGCCGCATAGCAGTTCCTGGTCTTTCGGC
>LBNU01021702.1:251463-262801 GCA_014162995.1 Artemisia annua
TAATCTTAAAATAGAAATATATACATCACATCATGTGCATTTATGGAAAGGTTGAGTGTTTGACTTTCCATAAGACCTCTTACACATTTTGAAAGGATTCAAACTTTATCTATTGTGTGTTTGACTAGAAGTAACTTGATGTGACATTGTTAGATATGGAAAGATATTGTGAATAGTAGTCTGTCTGTTCCGGCGGAACCTTCAGGCATAACGGACGGAACTCTCAAAAGGGTTCCGCCTGATCCGTGGGTCTGCTGAAGCCTTTGGCTATAAATAGCAGCCCATGGTCTTCTCATTAGGTTGATGACTTTGCACATACATTCTCTCTATCATAAAACACATATCTAGATCAGTAGCTAACCATGTAGAAACATCAATGAATCACCCTTTCCATAATGATCATAATGCTTCTAACATTCATCTTTGTTGTAAGCATATCATACTTCATGATCCACAAAGAAGGTTACAAGATCTTGAAGTCATCATTCATTAAAGCATTCCAACATATGAAGATTCAAGGGCACTTGCCATCTTCAATGATTGAAGACTTCTTATTCAAGAAGTTCATGTAGATTAGGCATTCATATCCATTAGATTTTTATGTCATGGATCATCATTGTATCATCATAATATAGATTAGATGGTTTATGTGTTTGTGCCATAAAACACAAGGTTTTTATGTTGGGCCACAAAACATAGCGGGAGTGGTTTTATCCTTGGTAAAGAACTCGACATCTAGCTTGGTGTCGAAAATATTGTATAGGCGACGATAGGAGTGGTTGTACCTTGTAAAAGAACTCAGTATCTAGCTTTGTACCGGATAAAGTGTAAGCGACGTTTGTAAGGTTTTCTCCGTCGAGAAGGGAGGTTGTTGATCTAGTGAAGTAACTCTCGAGTTGGGTACTTGGGGAGTGGAGTAGGGCGGAAAGGAGATCCGTGACCGAACCACTATAAATCCTAGTGTTCGGTTTGCACTTTCCTTTTACTTATTACTTTACTTTAATGTTTGTATTTTGTGATTGTTTGTGTTGTGACTTGTTGATTATGCTTGTGTGATAACATGTCTTAAGTTCATGCTAGTCATAAACTACACTTAACATCTTTCATATTAGAACAAGCTAAGAATGGATATTTGATACAAGAAGTTAAAAGTTTTTAAATGGTAACGTATTCACCCCCCCCCCCTCTACGTTTTCATTCGATTTCACAGTGTTGATCATTGTGATCTTGTTGAGATCTTGAGGATTTCTTGAGTGTTGAGTGATTAAGTATTGATCAAGTGGATCAAGAGTAGATTGTGAGGATTGTGTGGATCTTGTAAAGATCGTGTAGATTATGTGAGGATCGTGTAGATCGTGAGTGAAGTAAGGATCAAGTGGATCGTGGTAGATTGGTACTAGCTAAGATTAGTACTCGACATCTAGCTTAGTGTCGAAAAATAACGTAAGCGACGATGTACGGTTTTCTCCGCCTGAAGGGAGTCTTGTTGATATAGTGCTATAACTCTCGAGTCGGATACTCGGGGAGTGGAGTAGGGCGAAGAAGAGCTTAATGACCGAACCACTATAAATCTTGTTGTCTTGGTTTGATCTTTCCATCTCTTCTTTTTATCAGAAGCCACGTCAGGTAAGATTTTAAAGTAGACTATATTTTAAAACTTGAATCAATCAATGGATTTCGACAAATATCAAGAAGGGCAATCTATGCAAAGACCACCACTTTTTGAAACCGATTGTTTTATTTATTGGAAAACAAGATTCGAAACGTATGTGAAACCAAAAGACATTGATCTTTGGCATGTTATTACCGATGGTGACTTTAAACCTATTGATAAGGATCCTATTACCAAATAGGATCAAATTGTTCCTTATGAAAAACAAAGTGATGAACTTAAAAGAAAACTAGCCACAATTTTATCAGAAGCCATGTCAGGTAAGATTTTAAAGTAGACTATATTTTAAAACTTGAATCAATCAATGGATTTCGACAAATATCAAGAAGGGCAATCTATGCAAAGACCACCACTTTTTGAAACCGATTGTTTTGTTTATTGGAAAACAAGATTCGAAACGTATGTGAAACCAAAAGACATTGATCTTTGGCAT
The DNA here is from genome assembly GCA_014162995.1 of Artemisia annua. Taxonomy (NCBI): domain Eukaryota; kingdom Viridiplantae; phylum Streptophyta; class Magnoliopsida; order Asterales; family Asteraceae; genus Artemisia; species Artemisia annua. The sequence goes on from LBNU01021702.1 coordinate 253,569, forward strand.
GTTATTACCGATGGTGACATTAAACCTATTGATAAGGATCCTATTACCAAATAGGATCAAATTGTTCCTTATGAAAAACAAAGTGATGAACTTAAAAGAAAACTAGCCAAAAATGATGAGGCTAAAATGATAATTTATAACGCTTTGCCGAAAAAGAAGTTTGAAAGGATTTTTATGTGTAATACTGCAAAAGAAATTTGGAAAAATTTATTGGTCACCCATCAAGGTAATAATCAAGTCAAAGAGAACAAGATTGATCTTCTTGTTCAACAATATGAACAATTTTCCATTCTGGAAGATGAAACCATAGATAGTGCTTTTGCTAGATTTAATACTATCATTACTAGTCTTAAAGCTCTTGATGAAGGTTACTCTAGCAAGAACTATGTTAGGAAGTTTCTTAGGGCTCTACATCCAAAATGGAGAGCAAAGGTCACCGCCATTGAAGAATCAAAGAACTTGGCGACATTATCACTTGATGAACTTATAGGAAACTTGAAAGTTCATGAAATGATAATCAAGAATGATTCCGACATTGTCAAAGACAAAAGTGAGAAAGCTAGGTCACTAGCATTGAAAGCTTAGAAAGAATCTAGTGATGAGGAAAGCTCATGTCTCGATAGTGAAAATGAAGAGTATGCATTAGCCGTTAGAAACTTTAATAAGTTCCTTAGAAGAAGAGGTAGATCAACTAGGTAATCTCGTGACGAAAGGAAGTCATTCTCTAAGAATCAAGATGATAAGAAAGGAAAGGGCGATAGGAAATGTTTTAGATGTGGAGATCCCAATCACGTTATTGGTGAATGTCCTAAACCACCAAGATCGAACAACTAAAGAGCCTTTGTAGGAGGTTCTTGGAGTGATAGTGGTGAAGAAGAAGAGGAGAAGCCTAATGACGAAACATGCCTCATGGTTCAAGTTTCTAACGAGGTACATTCTGACTCTTCTTATTATAGTGATGATAATTCGTCAAGAGATGATAATATGCTATGTGATGAATATAATAAATTATGTGAAGTAAGTACTAAAATCATAACTAGGAACAAAACACTAAAAGCAACATTGCATGAACTAGAATTACAAGTCTTAGAACTAAGAGACCAACTAAAAAGACTTGAGAAAAACAAGGAAATAGACGTTGGATGTAAGTCTTGTATAGATCTTAAAATAGAGAATGAAAAACTTAAAGAAAATGCAATTAAGATAGTTAAATTTGAAGAAGGAACTAAGGCACTTAATGACATACTTGAAAGTATTGAGAATAATGGAAATGTTGGAGCACGTTTAGGATTTGATCCAGATAAGGCATCTACTAGTGAAATTAAGCAAGTTAAATTTGTCAAATCTGGTGAAGCTGATCTAACAGATGACGGCACCTCGAGTGTTGGTAACGGTACCACCAAACATAGTGGTACCATGACACCGTCACCTGTTAAAGCTAAAATAGGGTCGATCTTAAAAAATAATAACTTAAGTCCTAAGCCAAGTCATATAGTAGTCAACAATGTTAAAACACTTGTAGCTACTAATACGGAAATTAAAAGAGTTTATAAACCTGTGTCAACCTCCGTGGATGGATGATGCGTAGGTTTTGCAACCTTGCAATAGGTTTTACTTCTCAAGGGATCTTGAGAAGCTTGCAATCCCCACCATGCAGTGTACCTGACCGATGTAGTATAGTGAAGTGGCAAGTACCGGGGGATTGATCGTTCTCTCGAGGAATAATGTCGTTAGGATTGAAAACTACTCTAATTAGGTCTAAGGGTGAGGGATGATTCTTTTTGTATTTTTATATTTTATGGAAAGCAAATAAAAATCTCGGGTATTGGAAGAGTGGGCGGAATTAGTTGCTAGTCAACTAACCCAAATAACTAAAAATGCAATAAAAATAAAATAACAAGAAAATAAAAGGTTGTGAAACTTATAAGGAGAAAAACGTGTTTACTTAGATTTCATTACTCCCTAGCTATCTTTTACCGGTTGATTAGTTTGTTACAATTGTGTGGATGACGGGTTGTATTCCTTAATACCATTCGTAGGGCCGTGTACGGTCTTCCCTAACTCTATAAGCGCAAACTTCATTCTATAGCGACACGTTTAGTATCCAAACCATGAAATCACTATTAATTACTTATGCATTAAATACAACCAAATAATCATAGTACACATCCGATTCATGTTTCTTAAGACGTTCAAGCAAGTAACCAATTAGAAGTTAGCCAGTTTTCTTAAGCCTAACATCGATATCACCCATCCACAACAATTAATAACAAACCAACAACAAGTAATCAATAGCTAGGTTTCATTAGATCTAAGCAAACACAAGAGAAACCTAGCCTAGCTTGTTAATGTAAAGACAAGCATAAGATATAATCAAGCAACACATAGACATATTGATTGATTTGATGAAAGACTTATCTTTAATTAAGCATGGATGAAACAAGGGTGAAAAACCCTTGAAAGAGGCAGTAAATTCGACCTAGGGTTTATCCCTAAAGTTCTCCCAAAAGTTGCACACTTTAATGGAAGAAAATCCTAAAGTATATATAGATTTTACATTCAGACGGTGTCAGGTTATAAGTCCTGACGTCGTCAACTCGCCGTGTCTAGGATTATCAGATCACCTAGATCCACTTCTGACGCCATCAGCCTTTAAACCTCCTGGGCCATCTCTCTTTAGCAATACACCTGACGGCCTGGACCTTGTAACACCTGACGCCGTTAGGTGTAAACATCTCAATTCTTCATTAGGGCGTCTGGTAAAGTCAAAATCCAACTCCTTTTTCTTCAAGTGATGGCGTCAGCTTGTAACTCCTGACGCCGTCAGGTAGGATTTCTAGCATGATTTGAGACTTTGTCGTTTTCTTCACTTTTATGCTCCAAAAAAGTCCAAAATGCAATGTTTTCCCGAATTCCTCCCGAAAGTACCTAAAATGACAAAAGGAACGATTTAAGGCAATATTTGATCATAAAATAACGATTTAGGGATTAAATGAACCCCTAAAAGCGTAACACTTTTCACCTCATCAAATACCCTTACACTTGAGATTTGCTTGTCCTCAAGCAAATGCGCTTTTATTCCTATCAAAATATGAGCTAGGGGTCATTTAACACTAATGTAAAAGTAATTACAACAAATAGTTATTCCACCCTAGTCATAACAAGCACGGAAATCATACACTAGCACCTCACAAATAGTGTTTGGATACTCTCATCTCTCGGGTGTTATAAACCTATATAACTAAATGGAAATGGAAAAATATCACTCACTACCTGTCATAGCAAATAGATTACCATAGGCTTGGGAAAGGATCAAAAACCTCCTCCACTAGGCGTAAGCACCTAAGATAAACTATCAAAGAGGGATTTTCAAGGGTTGTAACATTAGGTGTATGGATATGATAAACACGGTTTGTTGGAATAAAGGATATTTTTACTGGTGGCGAGTTAATTATCTTGATCAAATACATGCACGATGTGGCGTTGCTAAGCCAAGACTCGACTCAGCTTAAGCTAATAAGAAAATCACGAAAACATAAATAAACATAAAAGGAAACGGTTTGGTAGTCCGTATGTTGTTTCTCTCTTTCTTTTTCCATTTTTTTTTCTTTTTCTTGTTTTTTGGAATTTTTTTTCCGCATACACTCTTGCCCTACCATCCAAAATAATACATCATAGGGGCCTTGTTTCTCCCCTTACACTTGAACTTTTACATACTTTACAAATAACTATTCTAATGACTCGAATTAAGATAATCGAAAAAACTTGGAGTACTTTAAAACATCAACGTACATATAGGGTTAATAATTGACATTGTTGGCATAAATATTAGGATATTTATATTACGATATTTAATCTAAACATCCTCTTCTTGTTTTGATGATGACAAAGATGTAAGTTACAACACATAACGTAAAGTGTTTAAGTTACTTGTGATCACAAATCATCTATGCATTCATACGTCAACGTCTCTCGACATCTCAACGTCTCGAGTATGCTTCAACAATCACTTAAGGTATGAATAAACAAGTGCTTAATACATCTCATGATCAAAGGGGTATTTAATTAATTACTACAAAGTTTATTTAATTATATAAACTTATTATATATTTTTGAAAAACACTTTTGGTAATAAAGAAAAATGTTTTAATCATTCTAAATATATGAATTCAAATTTTTAACCAAAATCAGTTAGTTTTTCACCAAATAAATTTTCCCCACTAAAAGACAATTTTTCTGGCCGTTACAGCTGGGCGGCCCCCTTAATTATAAGGGGCGGCCCCCTTAATTTTAAGGGGGCCGACCACAATTAAGGGGACCGGCCACGCTCCCCTGTCAGAAAATGTCAGAATTTTTCTCCTATAAATACCACCTTTAATCTGGTATTTTTCCCAACCTTTGCACGAAAATTTTCTGATCTAAATCTCTCTAAACATCTTCTAAAACCCTTTGATCATAAGATTATTAATCTTTGTTTCAAGTGATCCAATCCTCTACCATTCAACGTGCAAGAGAAGAATACTTCTTATCATCAAGTCAAAGAAGTATTAGAGTCTAGTTAGCATTGACGTGAAGATGTAGAAACAAGTTGTGTAAGTATATGTAATAAGTAGATCAAGATGATCTTACTTAGTAGTGAGTCATGAAGTCATGAAGTTGTGAAGTAGTGAAGAAGTCATGAAGGTGTGAAGTAGTGAAGATGTTGTGAAGTTGTGAAGTCGTGAAGAAGTCGTGAAGTCGTGAAGAAGTCATGAAGTCGTGAAGTCGTGAAGAAGTCGTGAAGTTGTGAAGAAGTTATGTAGTGATTGAAGTCGTGTCGTGAGATTGGTTCTAGCTACTATTAGAACCCGACATTTAGCTTAGTGTCGTTAAATAATGTAAGAACGTTGTGTAAGGTTTTCTCCGCCAAAAGGGAGCTTGTTGAGTAGTGAAGAAAACTCTCGAGTAGGTGACTCGGGGAGTGGAGTAGGGCAAGGAAGGAAACCTTGTAGCCGAACCACTATAAATCATCGTGTCCGGTTTGCATCTTCTTTCTCTTATCTCTTTACATTTACTCTTGCATTTATCGCTTTATATCTATGCTTGCATATATGTGTTGGGTGTTGCTTATATTGTCATGATGATTGATTGTGTTATAGTTGCAAGTTAATATTATGATGATGTGCATAATTATATGATATGATCGACTACATTATTATTCACACTCCTCATATTGAGTTTAACTTAATAGATGATTTAATACAAAACGTTTTAAGATTTCAAAAGGAAAACATATTCACATAAAGATAAACCAAAGCTTTATTTATAAAACTAAGTTTTGAAAACAAACTCAAAAGTAGAAATATATAATTAATCATATTGATTATATATTGTTTTCAAAACAAATGGTTTTAAAAATTGAGTACGATCCATGTATCAAATTACCTATTAAGGAGGATTAAATATGAAAAGTGTTTTGTTGAATAACTTGTATTAGTTTTGATGTTATATACACGAATTATACTAGCTCGAAATAATATTATGCTTAAAATAAGTGTTATATGTTCGGTATCAAAAATCAGGAAGTTACACATCTTTCCGCAAAGTCAGAAAACAATTTTTTACAAAAAATAAAATTTTGAGTACCAGATGGGCGGCCCCCTTAATTGTCTGGGCGGCCCCCTTAAAATTAAAGGGTTCGCCTGTCTGTTCGACAGCTTTTCAGAAACTTTGAAAAATCATATAAAATTAATCGTAAGTTCGTAGAAGTCGTGCCACCCGGCGTTTTAAAGGTAACTGAGTCTACTTTCATTTAAAAATACTTAAAAATAATTATTTCAAAGTTAAATTTGTCAGAAAGGCAAAATACTACACGGTGGTCAAACATTTGTGTCTCGTTTTAACGTAAAACTTTTGGTTTACCTTTTCCTTCAAGTTGGGCATTCCTAGTTGATATACTTTTGAAAAATTAAGTATTTATGTTTTCAAAATAATGATCTTAATTAAATTATATAATGGGGAGAAAACTATTTTATTTTCAAATAAAATCGAGCTAAGTAAACATTGGTGTATATAATACACAAAACGACGACAAGTGTTTTATGTGTTATGTGAACTTCTTTGTGATTTTATTTTCTTAAATTGAATATATTAGATAATTGTTGCTATTTGAAGTTTAGCTAATTATGTATCTAAGCATATGTGCTCTATTAGTTTATAGCTAGTTTTCCGGTTTATACTTAACTAGATCTTATGCTAGATTTCTTGCGTTAGGATTGTTGTTATATGCTTGCATTGCATATAGGTATAGATGGCTTAATGTTACTCAAACATCTTGTAAATGAGTTAAATTTAGTCACCTAAATATTTCAAACAATTTAATCTATTCTCAACAACACACTTAAACACTTTCAACAAACTACCTTGTTTTACCTTAGGTTGTTTAAATAAGAGAAATTGAATCTTTTGAAAAAACATTATTAGTTATATAAAAAGAAAAAGTATTTTCAAAATCTAAGTGTGTTATTATACGCAACAATGAATAGTTTTTCAAATAAACAAAACATATAACAATCATGTAGTAATAAGTCAACTTTCAATCATTCACTAACCTCATTTATAAATAATCTTAGGATTAATGGAACACACTACCAAAATATATATTTATTTAAAATGAGTGTTCGTGAGGGTCAAGAAAGATCTTGATATTATATCAATACATTATTCAAATTATGGTTGATATATTTATCAAATCTAATTGATATGTTTTTGAGTGTGGACAAGAAATTGGATTGTTATTTGCTTAGTTTCAAGATTATATCAAATTACAACAAAGGATATAGTCTTGAATCTACATACTCAATCACACTCGATTGATATGAAAATAACAAAATCCTTTTCCAAGACGATAAGAATATGCATCGGATCATAACTCACACTTGTGAATATGATGTCATATTGAGTCTACTTGTTCAATAGTTGTGTTCCAAATATTTAGCAAACACATTCATAAAATATACATTGAAGTATGATTGACAACTTGGATGTTTCATCCGAAATATTCAAGAAATTTACATTGTAGTACAATGGATAAATGTGTAATCTCTGAAAAACCAAATATGAGCAAACTAACAACATATGTAAACATTGCTCACACTACTTAAAATCATCACTCTAAGCCAAAATAAACATTTAAGAATAATACACACTATATATTTTATGTATATCATTTTCTTTGTAGCATGAATAGTTGTGTTACAAGGCAATGCACTACATATTCCTTTTAAAATAATATAAGTTATTAGAATTGAAAAATAACTTGTCACAATGCATAAACAAGTAAAATTCATCTTTTCAAATACTAGTTAAATTATGTTATACAACATTGGCAAAAATCATTGAAAATAATATTTTTAAGAAAATAAAAATATCTAGTTTTAATACCATTTGAGAATCACAAACTCATTTAAGATAAATAATCTTAATGAGATACATTTCACAAGAAATGCTAAGGAGCATTCTTAAATCAAGCACATTTATTAAATCTAGTAATATGCCATCAAAACCAAACAACCGGTAAATCATGAACAAAAGATTAAAACATTTTGTTTACTCTTATCTAAACATTCAACACATCGCTATTGAGATCGTGAGTAAAATATATCTAGATTTACCTTCATAAAAACATGATGTTTGAGTCACATTAAGCCAAGTATTAGTGAATCTAGCAAACTTCATATTTGGTACCCTTCGTTAGGTAAATTTAGGAACTCAATTTTTTCTAAAAGGAGAATGACTACTGGAGAATCTATTAACTAGAAAATTAATTTAACCTAACGGTTGAATTGCTTCTATGTGAGAAGTTGGGTGTGTGTAACCCGTAAAAATGGTCGTGTTTAGCCTTAATTGAGCACCACTAGTAATAGTCTCATACTCATTCTCCAACTTGATTAAATGCTTCTTCCTAAATATAACTAACGCTAGTTTACATTTATGAACTTTGTTTTTCACTATAGTCTTTCATTCCTAGATTTATGGCATGTCGCATATATGATATTTCTATATGTTTATTTGCTATTACGTGATTTGATTTTATGCCTTCATAATTATTTGCTTAGTTATTGAATGCATGTTTATTATAATAGTTATTGTCTTTCTATAACTATTTTGACATGATATAGTTTTGTACTTATGATACATGCCTAAATGCCTTTACATGCTTGACTCTATATGTCTCATCCATCTAGGTATATATTTCTTGCCTTTAGATCTTGCACCCTTATTTCATGAGAACCTTAGTGTCGCAATCCGATAGGCCATTATAGTCTCAAAAATATCTTAAGTGTCCTAGAGTCTTCATGCATACTCACTTCCTTATTCATCATCTTGATCCCTTCCAAACAATCCACTCCTTTGTCAAGAGATAGTTAGATAGTAATCTAATACCTCTAATGTGACAAATTAAATATTTCATCCGAAATGTTTAAGTATTTTTAATTAGCGAAATGCAAATTAAAATGTCACTCATCGTCCATGTATATTTCTTGAGTCATGACTCTATTATAATATAGATGTCAAACATCTTCCATCCATCTCTTCTGCTATCATCCTTTAGGAAAACCTCGTAACTCGTTTTGTGATTGTTTTAAACATTCGCAATACTCGAGAAGAGCTACATAACTTCATGGATGAAGTTCATTGTATGCTATCCTTCATCCTTTGTGTCATTCTCAAGATCATCGTTTTCATGTTGGTTTGTCTTTATTTGTGTCACACTCTATGTCCGGATGAGCACGGATTTAATGGGAAGGGAAAACACACCACTTACATATATCCTTCTACCTTGAACCTAAACCCACATCACACCACTTTCATATATCCTTCAACCTTAAATCTAAACCTACATCACACCACCAAACTCTCCAACATTCTTACTTCCAAGAATATACCTCCATTGACCCAACATATTTACCCTCAACCTCTTCCTTGTCAAACTTTCCACCACCAATGTGAAATGAAAAAAAGTGAGTCATCCTTATACTACCAATCTCGAGTCATCCACCATTTCCATGCCCTCAAAGAAACCAAAAATCAATATCATACGTCGTAAACAATAAACCTCAACCTCAACCTCAACCTCAAAACTTCATCACCTCAACCTCTAATTTCATATCTCAGCACATCTCATGTACCATCTAAAACATCCTCCACCACATCTTCATCCATCAATGGATATCCCAACTCACAAGTGTACC
>LBNU01021702.1:267815-289938 GCA_014162995.1 Artemisia annua
GATATCATTTTTCTATAACGTCACCCTTATCACCCATCGATTCAACGGGATCGATCACATACTCACAAGTTATATTTATATATAACTTTGATTTTGAATGTCAAACATTAAAACAAACACGAGTTTTCTTAATAACCGGTCATAGCGATTCAACTTGACTTAGACTATCAAGCACTAAAACTTGCCATATATATATTATCTAGGTTGTGTGTTGAAGACGTTTCCACCTATTGTTTGAATTACGATACCTATTATCACTACCGAGCAATCAAGGTGAGATCATAGCCCACTCTTAACTTTTTAAACCCTTTTTGTGGGGAGATACATGCTTTAAACCGAACACAAGCTTTTTAGTATGCTATGCCTACTGTTATTATTGCTTAAGTAGCTATTGCCAAAAGTCCCTCGATCATGAACCTTAATCACTTGCAAGTGAACGTGAATAATAGTGAATAGATCTATTTGGGACTGACAATCCCTGTTTGAGTCTGCTAGGATGAGCCACTCAAGCGCACTTTATTCAAACAACTCATAGGTTACTGGCAAATACCTATCCTGGGGGCACTATATACTTTACATCATATTTGATGCCTGTCAATCGTTGCGTGTGATGAGCTTAATGCAATACTTAACCTGATTATTAACTGAATAATCAACTTGATTCTTAACTTGTTTAATTGTAATTCGAATACAATTAACGCTTATACCTTGTGTTCAACTTTCAAACGTAAACCTATGAATATCACTCAACTTTTAGTTGACTTTTAGCATGTTTATCTCATGAAACTAAGCATGGAAACTCAAGGCACGGAGTAGGGCATAAAACCCGGCACGGGTGTAAAATAAATGTTTTATCATTCACTTTTAAATAAACATGCACGTCATATGACGTCAAACAAGGAAACTTCTTGTATTCCTGAAAACTTGATCTTTTGAATGATAAGCGTATCTTTTTCAAAACGCCTCATCGAGTCGTTTTCTATGATTATGACTAAGATGCACTACGTAATACCCCATAAAGTCTTCCGCTGTTAACGTTAAATTTTGGGAGTGTTACATTTTACAAGAAATTCCAGGTTTTAAAACATAGATTTTTCCAGATATTTTCCAGGAAATGAAATGTAAAGTCCCGTTCAAGCCCATCTAGGATATTGTAACAATGATTTGCACAGCGGAATAATAATAAGAACAATCAAAGTTACTCCAAGGTTTTCTTTATTCATCTATAATAACTAAATACTAAACTAATTGTGTACACACACACGTTTTGCTAGACGACTCTCATAGGAGTTCTAGTATTTCTAGATGCTAACTACCATACGGCTAATACCCTTTATATAGAGGGTTTACAATAAAACCCTAGCTTACACAAAAAGCTAACTAAGAAGATAATAACAAATCTTCTAAATCTTCTATCTTTAAGGAGATATTCTAGCTTTTAATTCTTCCATATGTAAAATACCAAAGCTGTCACATTAAGTCCTTGTAGTTTTGTAATCATCAAATTATAATTCCAACAATCTTCCCCTATTTGATATTACAAAACTATCTTCAATGCTTCCCCTTAACTTGAATATGTCACCACATAATAATAATCTGCAAACTTGTAATCTTCTTCCCCTTTTGTAATCATCGAATAGGGGTTTTTGTATGCAACTTGACTAACACTTCCCCTTAAGTGGTGATCTCTTGAATCTCGAACTCAATATGTAATGATTATTGATGAAGAAAACTGAGTATAACCAATTTGATGAAGAAGTTGAATTTCCCAAACTTGGGTCTTATATCTTGTACTATCCATGTGACTCCAAACTCATACCTGCAATGTATAAGTAGACCGCAAGCTCTTGAAAAATCCTCAACTAAATGAGACACTAAGCACTACAACGTAACTCCTTCAAGTGATAGCAAATGTGAGCATTAAGCACCATTTGTTTGTAGATTACACACCTTTGCTAGATTCATCAAATCTTTGTCACATCTTTAACGCACAAACAAGTTATCTTCAAAGTGTAACACCCACTTTGAGATATGATAAGAACACAAACCTGTGAAACTCAACTACAACTTCAAATAAATTATATTCAACCTTCTTCGTAATCAATTCTTCAAATAATCCCCAAAACGAGCCATCTATCTTCAAATAATTAATGAAAAACATCTAAGTACAATAACATCATCCTCTCTTATGTGACTGTCGCCTCAGCTGGAAATCTACCATAGTCCTTATCTGTATCGTTGCCTCACTTCGGCGATTCTACGAACACCGAGGGTACACTTTCCACATAATTAATTAAAAGGCCATTGCACCAAATATCTCCACAATAATTATAAAGAATAAAGCATCATCATTCGAGATCCAAACATGTTTGTTACCAGTATTAACAATATATCGAATAACTCTACCAGAATTAACTGCGAAGTCAACCAGTATTAACTTTATAACCGAGCAGTATTAACTTTGCTTGACCAAAATTAACTTGTGAGAGCAAACTTAATATTCGAACAGTAGCATTAAATATTGTGAAGGCAGAATTAACTCGAAGGTACCAGTATTAAATCGAAAGAACCAAAATTAACTCAAACCTTGCAGCAGAATTAAAAATGAATGACCACTACTAACTGTACCCAAGCAGATTTAAATTCGTATAAGAGCAGCACAAATAGTAGGGGCAGCAGTACCAATTACTTTTGTCAATGTTTCACCAAACAGTATTAATACTCCAAGTAGCAAGTAGCACTTAAAAGGTCTTCATTACTGATGTGACTATCACGAACACCAATAATCATTATTGTAGTACGAGGAACCAATTGATTGCAATACGAAATAACAATCTCTTTGCACCGTCCCATGATGATATCACTGTCCCATAAACAATTCATTTGACCAAAAACAGAAATCTATTTCACCGACCCATGATTGATCATAAAATAATCAATTTATACGGTTTAGGGACCAATTAGTACTAGGTTTAACTGTAAATAATAACAACCCATGATATAAATTGGTACGAGGTTGGTAATAAATTCAGACCATAAACGACAACCCCATCAATTTGATATCTCACCACTTTCAAAAATGATTCTTATATCCTCCACCAATTCACGAATAGAATGTGTACGAGGTTAATAATTGAATTAACCAATCAAGTAGCGAATTATATAGGTCCATGATAAGAAGATATTAATTGTACAGCGACAAGAGTAACAATATTTACTGAATGAATTTGATTTGCACGATGAGAAGAATAATACCTTTTTGTGCCCGTCATGAAAAAACAAATTAATTTTTCTTTTGAATCTGCTTCCTTTAACAAAAACAGCATCGCATCGACTTTCAAAACCTTGTAGATCCTTGATGCGTGGTTTTGCAACCTTGCAAAAGGTTTTACTTCTCAAGAGATCTTGAGAATCTTGCAATCCCCACCAGGCAGTGTAAGTGACCGATGTAGTATAGTGAGTGGCAAGTACCGGGGGATTGATCGTTCTCTAGGGGAATAGTGTCGTTAGGATTGAAACTAATCTAATGATGGGGAAAACGTGTTTACTTAGATTTCATTACTCCCTAGTTATCTTTTATTGATTAATTGATTTGTCACGATTGCGTGGATGAAGGGTTGCATTCCTTAATACCATTCGTGGGGCTGTGTACGATCTTCCCCCACTCTATAAGCTTCTATCTCTTCCTTATGACGACACGTTTAATATCCTATCACGGCCTCACTAATAGTTACTTATGCATTTAATACAACCAATAAAACTGTAGTACACATCCGATTACGTTTCTTAAGACGTTCAAGCAAGTTACCGTATAGAAGATTAGCCAGTTTTCTTAAGCCTAACGCTAAAGTCAATCACCCACAACAATCAATGACAAACCAACAATCAATAATCAATAACTAAGTTTTATTAGATATAAGCAAACACAAATAAACCTAAGCTAGCATGTTAATAGAAAGAAAAGCATACAAGATAATCAAACAACACATATACATATTGAATGATTAAAGGATAACTTATCTTCAATTAAACATGGGTAAAGAAAGGGTATGAAACCCATGGAAAAGGTCTGAATTTCGAGCTAGGGTTTATGTGTGTGTTACACCAAAAGTTCCTCCCTAATGAATGAAAAATTCAAAAATATATATAGAATTTACAATCTGACGGCATCATCTTTTGGGTCGTGATGCCGTCAAGTCGCCGCCATGCATCTTCTCGGATTGGCTAGATCTACTCTTGACGCCGTCTGGTTCAAATATGTTCTGGGCCGTCTCTCTTTACATTAACACGTGACGGCCTTGGCGTTTTATAACGTGACGCCGTCACGTGTAATTCTCCAAATTTCTTTCTGGCGAGTCAAGTGTAAAGTTCCAGAATTCTTCTCCAAAGTACCTAAAGTGACAAAAGAAACGATTTGAGGTAATAATTGATCATAATATCAAGATATAGGGCTTAAATGACCTCTAAAAGCGTAACAAATATCTCCTTATCAATCCTAGATATCAAGAGCCACCCGCTCTGATACCAATTGTAAAGTCTCGTTTAAGCCCATCTAGGATATTGTAACAATGATTTGCACAGCGGAATAATAATAAGAACAATCAAAGTTACTCCAAGGTTTTCTTTATTCATCTATAATAAACTAAATACTAAACTAAACGTGTACACACACACACGTTTTGCTAGACGACTCTCATAAGAGTTCTAGTATTTATAGATGCTAACTATCATACGGCTAATACCCTTTATATAGAGGGTTTACAATAAAACCTAGCTTACACAAAAAGCCAACTAAGAAGATAATAACAAATCTTCTAAATCTTCTATCTTTAAGGAGATATTCTACCTTTTAATTCTTCCATATGTAAAATACCAAAGATGTCACATTAAGTCCTTGTAATTTTGTAATTATCAAATTATAATTCCAAACATAAAACGAAACAATCTGTCAGGTCAATCCTGACGGCGTTAGGATTAACACCTGACGACGTCAGGCATTGTAGCAATAAAGTTTTTTAGATTTTTGGTTTTCTGTCAAAATTTAATTTTGGAAAACTTCCAAAATTTTTAAATTTCTAGATTTCTGTAAACATTTCTTTTGCAAGCATTAAAGATAACATAGTTAATATACTATCTTATAATAGGGGAAGACACTTCTCTCCTATTAATTTTTTAATACTTCTTGATTTTTAAGTAAATACAAGTAAAGAAGCATCATTTACAAGTATTTGAAACACAACTAAAACTGAAACCACTATTCAACACATGCATTTAATACACAATTTAGTTTACCCCTTCACCAAAATATACAATTATTTAACCACAATGTACAATCTAATTAAGTTTCCAAAACAAAAAAATATGAAATCCGTCAGCCCAATGTATGTGTATAGATGAGAGTGTTTTGTGTAGGGGTGAGAAATCCCGACCGAATCCCAAAAAAACCGACCGAAAACGAGCGTCCCGAAACCGAACCGACCACACACGGGTCGGGACTTGGTTTTAGTTTTTCAAACATTCGGTACTCAGGACAATCGGTTTCGGGTCGGGACGGGCCAAAAACCGAAAAAATACAAACAAAACCGACTGGTTTCGGGATTCGGTTTCGGTTTTCGGTTTGGTATTCGGTTTTGGTTTCAAGACATTTGGTTTCGGGATCAATCGGTTTCGGGTTGGGACCGGCCCGATGCTCACCCCTAGTTTTGTGTGTTGTTGAGTGAAATTAGGGTTGGATGATAATTACAAGATAGTTTAGTTTTATTGATATTGGGCTTGTGTTAAATTTGGGCTATTGATGGGTTTGTCTGAATTTTTTAAAATTTATACTTGGGCTGCTAAAATTGGTATAATGATTTGCTTGAACTGAATTTGTTACAAGTTGGGTTGTTTGGAATTAATTTTGGCTTATCATTGGATTATGGTTTCTAAGAAATTATAAATCATTGTTATTGCTTAACATTATGGTTATTGTTTGAAAAAAAATGTGTAATCGAATAAAATTTGCTCGCCGTAAAATATAGTCACAGAGTACCCGCCGTCGCATCGCGCGGTTACCTGCTAGTATTATATTATAACAAGTCTTCAATCTCTTATTGGGTAAGAGGAAGTAAGACAAGTCCCCCACCTCATACTGAGTAAGATGTTATATGTCGAACCGAGTCTGATTCAAAAGAAAAAAAAAATAAAAAAAAAATAAAAAAAAATAAAAAAAAAAAAATGTCTGACCTCCTCTAACTCATTAAGAGTAAAAGGCTAGTAAGACATTTTTTCAAAAAACAAACACAACCTTAGTGTTGCGTTTGAATAGGTCAAAGTCGTTACAAGTTAGTGGGAAATTAGTTCTGTTAGATGATACGTTGATGCCTAAAGGCTCAGGATCCATTAGGTTTAAGGTTTTGTTAACTTATATTTTAAGTAATATTTATTTGTAAGATCTTAAGCTTGTTAAAATACTGCATAGTATCCCGATAATTTTTGCTTTATAATATCGTAAAATCACTGTTGAAATCTTAACTTTTTTTGCAATTTGCTCTACGCATAACAGAAACAACTAATAATATAATTTCACATGACAACTATTCCATTCTGTTATGCCAAAAATACATATTTCCCATTTACTAAAGTTTTCTTTTAATTTTCGTAAACTACATTCAGATTCCAACTATTTATACAAATGTAACTCGAAAATCACAACTTGTTTCAAAAATGGTGACATCAAAGGTGCACACAAAGTGTTTGACAAAATGCCAGTTAAAAATATCGTGACATGGAACTGTATGTTATCTGGGTATGTCAAAAATGGGATGGTTTACGATGCCCGTAAAGTGTTTGATGAAATGCCCAACCGAAACNAGGCTAGTAAGACATTTTTTCAAAAAACAAACACAACCTTAGTGTTGCGTTTGAATAGGTCAAAGTCGTTACAAGTTAGTGGGAAATTAGTTCTGTTAGATGATACGTTGATGCCTAAAGGCTCAGGATCCATTAGGTTTAAGGTTTTGTTAACTTATATTTTAAGTAATATTTATTTGTAAGATCTTAAGCTTGTTAAAATACTGCATAGTATCCCGATAATTTTTGCTTTATAATATCGTAAAATCACTGTTGAAATCTTAACTTTTTTTGCAATTTGCTCTACGCATAACAGAAACAACTAATAATATAATTTCACATGACAACTATTCCATTCTGTTATGCCAAAAATACATATTTCCCATTTACTAAAGTTTTCTTTTAATTTTCGTAAACTACATTCAGATTCCAACTATTTATACAAATGTAACTCGAAAATCACAACTTGTTTCAAAAATGGTGACATCAAAGGTGCACACAAAGTGTTTGACAAAATGCCAGTTAAAAATATCGTGACATGGAACTGTATGTTATCTGGGTATGTCAAAAATGGGATGGTTTACGATGCCCGTAAAGTGTTTGATGAAATGCCTAACCGAAACGTTGTATCGTGGACCGCGATGTTGAATGGTTATGCTAAATGTGGGAGAGTGGATGAGGCTAGGGGTTTGTTTGATGCTATGAGTGACAAGAATGTGGTTTGTTGGAATGCTATCTTGTCTGGGTACGTTAAGAATGGGTGGATAAACGAGGCGAAAAGGTTGTTTGATGAGATTCCTGAGAAGAATGCTGTTTCGTGGGCGAGTATTATTGAAGGGTGTGTTGGACAGGGCAGTGTGGAGGATGCAGAGAAGCTGTTTAGGGCGTGTCCTTTTGAGGATGTTTTGGTTAATAATGCGATGTTGGCGGGGTATGTGGAGATGGGTGATATTGAATCTGTGTGGAAGTTATTTAGTGGGATCAGTGAGCGTGATGTGGCGTCATGGACTAGTGTGATACGGTGCTTTATGAAAAGTGGGAAGATGGATAAAGCTATGGAGTTATTTGAGGAAATGCCGACGAAAGATGTAGTAGCGTGGACTGTGATGATTCGGGGTTTTCTAGGAAATAATAAGATTGCAGAGGCACGGAAATTGTTTGATGAGATGCCGAAAAGAGATGTAGTTGCTTGGAATTCAATGATCGGTGGGTATGTTAAAAACGGAAGTTTAGAAGAAGCTCTAAAGCTTTTCAAGAATATGCCAAAGTGTAATGTAGTGTCGTGGAACACCATACTGCAGGGGTATGTACAAAACTATGATATGATTAAAGCTCGAAACTTTTTCGACAAGATTCTTGTAAAAGATCAAACTACTTGGAATATAATGATTTGTGGGTTTCAGAGTGACGAGGCCTTAGATTTTTACTCCCAAATGCTTCAGAGCGGAATGAGACCTGATCAGGTAACGTTCACTGGTTTGGTTTCTGTTTGTGGATCACTTGCTGTACATGGTTGGGGGAAAGCAATGCATTCGTGTGTGATCAAGTACGCTTATGTCAATGATTCCATGATTGTAAGCTCACTGATATCCATGTACTCCAAATGTGGTTTTATGGATGACGCAAATATAGTATTTGAGACGACAATAAAGAAAGATACAGTTGCTTGGAATGCTATGATTGTGGCACAAGCGTATCAGGGCTCAGCTAACAAAGCTGTAAAACTATTCTCTTCCATGATAGAATCTGGTTATAAACCCGACGGTTTGACCTTTTTAGGTCTATTTACGGGTTGTGCTCATTCAGGTATGGTCAAAGAGAGCTGGGAAATCTTTAAATCAATGAAAACTGACTGGAATATAAATCCAACAGCCGACCACTATTCGTGCATGATTGATATTCTTGGTAGAACAGGAATGCTGACTGAAGCATATGAATTGGTTAAACAGTTGCCGATTGAACTTCCGTCGTATACATGGGAAACTTTACTGAGTTGCTGTAAAGTCCATGAGAATTTTGAATTAGGTGAACTGGTTGCACAAAAGCTTTTTAATGCACGTGATTTGGATTCTGGGATGTGTGTGCTTCATTCAAATATATATGCTGCAAGAGGTATGTGGGAAGATGCAGCTAATGTCAGAACATCACTAGCACGTCGTGGGGTAAAAAAAGATTTGGGGTGTAGTTGGATTGAATTAAAGGGTCGGGTTTTTAGTTTTGTTTACAATGACAGATCTCATATCCAATTAGAGGAGCTGCATAAAGCGTTGGTGAGTCTATCTGCTGCAATGGAGATATATAGCTAAGTAGAGGCAAAATGGTCCATATATACAATTATTTGCGTGTATATGGTCGTACAACTAGCTAATTACAGAAATGGGCGTCTACTACTGAAAGTTTTTGTTATGAAGGATGTTCTATAACTTGAACTCTTCAACTATCCCCTTTGTAGGTGGGATGATGTACAAAGTAGGAAGTATACCCTGTTTCTTAACAATATACTCGATTATGATACCTAGTATTAAACTAAAAGTTACCGGTTTAACTTTTGTTGTTCTCATTGCAAGTATGTAGGTCTTGTTACACATAAGGTTCAACGTGACCTTTGAAAGTTGCCAAAACTTGGCATTTGAAGCTTGTGACACGCCGAACCTTACCCGTAATAATGTCTACAATAAGAAATATTATTAACAAGTTTGATGATTAAATAGGGAAAATATATAATACTTGGGTGGATACAAAAGAAAAAAAATAATACAAGTGTCAAGTTTGGCATATTTTAGACGATTATCCTTAAAATAAAAAAGAAAAATAGTTATTAAAAAAATAATAATTAAAAAAAAAATAAAAAAAAAAAAAACAATTTTGACAAATTATCCATCACGAAGAAATTCCAAGAATGTCGTTGCATGCGTTTGCTTTGGGGTCAATGTGTTTAATAAACATTCAATTGTACAAGAGATATTCTATAACCACATAAACTCTATGTGGTTGTAGAGTTTACAAAGAAATTATATGGATATTGTCCAGCAGCAAGTACTGGCCCTTGAAAACGAAATCTGTAGCCGGGAAGAAGATGAAAATAGAAATTTAATCGCTCTTTCGTTGAACTTATATAAAAAGTCTAGCTATGTAATTTTTCTGTTCAAGTCTTGTCTACTAAACTAAGTACAATCTTTATTTATTTTTTCTTCTGGAGAAGGAATTAACTTTTTTTTTTCTATTTTTTTTTTTAAATTCAAATGGAATTTGTTAAGCCAGTGATAACTCCTAAGGATGTCATACCGTGGGTGGGGTTGTATGTTGCTGGAGCATCTTTGGCTTGCACTCTTGCAATGGCAGCCGATGCCTTCCAAGGATTTCTAGATTGGAAACTATGGTTTCCAAACAAATTTTTCGCTATCAATACTGTTTCTATCACACTTATTGCAATAGCAATGAAGCTACCAGTGGATCTAACTACGAACGTGTCTAAGGATTGTGGAGATTGGGACGCAAAGATGGTTAGCATCGCTTTCTTGGTCACCATGATAGCCAATTTTCTCCCTTCTTTAGGGCTCATGGATGACAAGGAACTTCTAGTAAACATGGTAGCATGGAGTATCCTCTTGATCACCATTACTGTAAATGTAGCAATCCAAATTATTGCAGGGAGGCTTCCTGCAATATTCTTTTGGTTATTGTTATTTCCTATTCTAAGGGTGTTTTCAATAGCTTTCACAGTTCCGGCATCGAGAAGAATTTTAGAACACAGGTACAAAGAGTTGCACGGATTGGCCTCATATCCTAAAGAGATAAAGTTTTCCTACGAAGAACTCAAGCACAATGTCAAAAAGTATTGGATGATGGCCGAAACTGGTAACCCGCAATTTGCGATTGCTTGTTCAGAGGTTGCTTCTGCCTTTGGGTTTATAGGTTCACTTCTTTTCATTTCACCACATCTATTTCATTTAGCATTTCCCACAAAAGACTCAGATTATAATTGGTCACTAAAGGTAATTGTTGGCACCCAGTCAGTTGGGGTTTTTATAGGTGGTATAGCACCAGCTTTTAGATGTTTTGCTGCTATCAATTGTTTCGAACTCTCGAAAAAATGGAGTGTGAATCATCTCAACATTTTCAAAGTCGAGGAACATTGGACCCAAAGGCTTCAGTTTTGGAAACGTAGTCATGCCCGTTCACATATCCCTGGCCGTCATTGCAAAATAGTTTTCCATATTTTCAAAAACTTGATTTTGAACATTTGTATATCACTTCAGATAATGGTTGTGGTTATATGTAATGTTTCACAGGTCTTGCGTGGTTTCCACAGGATCGCTTATATCAAACAACATCATAACAGGAAACAAAAAAGATTGGGTGAACCCTTTATATTGATATATGTAAAACGTATGGGTTACATCTGATGTTTACAGAAACCTAAATATATATATTACATGAAACGGTGTCTTCAAAAGACATGTCGCTTCTTCTAAACGTTACAATACTTATAACCGTTATAACCCTAAAACTAAACCGTTTCTATCCTATTGGGTTTGTTGGCCTGTTGGCCCAAACCAGAAACTATCTACAGGCTTTTTATTCTTGACCCATCTTGATCCTTGTTGGCATAGCAGACATTATTCGTCCAACAGTTCCTCCCTAATGTCGATATGCCAAAGTCTTCAATTCTACTTTCTTCATCTTCTTGTTCCTTGATTCTCCTTGTTCTGCTTTCTTCAAAATCATAGTTTTGATTCTTGGTGTTGATTTCTTCATGGCTTTTCGATTTCTAGTTGAACCAAATTCCAGCAGGGTTAGTGCCGCCATCTTGATTTCAATTTTCGGCCTGACTTCTCATGATTCTCAAATGATCACGATTTTAAGCGGGTTAACGCCGTCATGGTGGGGTTAGCACATCGAAAACTGAAACTGCAAAAAAAATCTCGAACTCATAATCACAAAACAGCCTTCTTAAATCAGCCATGTCTCTTTCTTTCTTTCTTTCTTTCTTTCTTTCTTTCTTTCTTTCTTTCTGTGACTGCTTCGTCCCCTTCTGAGACTGCTTCTTCTCTTCTTTTGAGACAGCCTTCGTGTCTCTTTCTTTCTCTTTTGAGACTCTGGTTGATTTCTTCTCTGGTTAACCACTGGGCTGGATGATTAACCGCCTCTCTATTCTTCCTTGGCTGCCCTCTTTCTTTTGTGATATTAAAAAACGCAGGTTTAATTCTTGATTGATACTTTGTAACATGATTTGATCGTTGTTTGATTCCTTGGCTCTGGTACTAATGTTTCACAGGTCTTGCGTGGTTTCCACAGGATCGCTTATATCAAACAACATCATAACAGGAAACAAAAAAGATTGGGTGAACCCTTTATATTGATATATGTAAAACGTATGGGTTACATCTGATGTTTACAGAAACCTAAATATATATATTACATGAAACGGTGTCTTCAAAAGACATGTCGCTTCTTCTAAACGTTACAATACTTATAACCGTTATAACCCTAAAACTAAACCGTTTCTATCCTATTGGGTTTGTTGGCCTGTTGGCCCAAACCAGAAACTATCTACAGGCTTTTTATTCTTGACCCATCTTGATCCTTGTTGGCATAGCAGACATTATTCGTCCAACAGTTCCTCCCTAATGTCGATATGCCAAAGTCTTCAATTCTACTTTCTTCATCTTCTTGTTCCTTGATTCTCCTTGTTCTGCTTTCTTCAAAATCATAGTTTTGATTCTTGGTGTTGATTTCTTCATGGCTTTTCGATTTCTAGTTGAACCAAATTCCAGCAGGGTTAGTGCCGCCATCTTGATTTCAATTTTCGGCCTGACTTCTCATGATTCTCAAATGATCACGATTTTAAGCGGGTTAACGCCGTCATGGTGGGGTTAGCACATCGAAAACTGAAACTGCAAAAAAAATCTCGAACTCATAATCACAAAACAGCCTTCTTAAATCAGCCATGTCTCTTTCTTTCTTTCTTTCTTTCTTTCTTTCTTTCTTTCTTTCTTTCTGTGACTGCTTCGTCCCCTTCTGAGACTGCTTCTTCTCTTCTTTTGAGACAGCCTTCGTGTCTCTTTCTTTCTCTTTTGAGACTCTGGTTGATTTCTTCTCTGGTTAACCACTGGGCTGGATGATTAACCGCCTCTCTATTCTTCCTTGGCTGCCCTCTTTCTTTTGTGATATTAAAAAACGCAGGTTTAATTCTTGATTGATACTTTGTAACATGATTTGATCGTTGTTTGATTCCTTGGCTCTGGTACTAATGTTTCACAGGTCTTGCGTGGTTTCCACAGGATCGCTTATATCAAACAACATCATAACAGGAAACAAAAAAGATTGGGTGAACCCTTTATATTGATATATGTAAAACGTATGGGTTACATCTGATGTTTACAGAAACCTAAATATATATATTACATGAAACGGTGTCTTCAAAAGACATGTCGCTTCTTCTAAACGTTACAATACTTATAACCGTTATAACCCTAAAACTAAACCGTTTCTATCCTATTGGGTTTGTTGGCCCAAACCAGAAACTATCTACAGGCTTTTTATTCTTGACCCATCTTGATCCTTGTTGGCATAGCAGACATTATTCGTCCAACATGTAAATTGATATCTCTCATTCCCAAATCTTTTCTGATCTTAATCTCCTACTGTTGGTATTTCTGCATGTTGTTGATAAGATTCAAAAAGGAAGTGAATGTATCCAACAGCAATGTAAGATCAGAGATGAAAGAATATGCTACGTATGTCTTACAAATTGAAGACGATGCAAAGCTTTCAGAGAGAATATCAAGAAATGCACTTAAATCAATTAATCAACTTCTTTCGAAATCTGAAAAGAAAGAGCCACGTAATCTTATAAAGCTTCTAAAGAAATCTACAGGATTTCAAGGAGTTTTAGAGTTCACCAACGATCAAGTCCCACCTCTACATTCAGAAGAAACCAAAAATTCATGGAGTCTAGTAGTAATGACTTTAACAGCCATTTTCGTTGCACTTCCAAACACAGCTGGCGACCATGGTGAGGGGTTAATTGCTAGTATGAGGGAAGGCCTCCGGATCGTAAGAACTATTGAAGAATGTCTTAATATAGATAGTGACTTGGTGAAGACAAGAAAAGCAGCTAGACGTGTGTGGACCGAAGTTGAAGTATACCGCAAGTGGCTACAAATCGATCTTCAAAAGAAGGCTCATGACGGAAAGACGACAAAGGAGATCCTTGAGTGGTTAAGAGATGAAGCAGTAAAAATAGTGATACAGTTCAAGAGCTGCAAAACGCGAAGAATAGATGACTCCCGATATAAGTTCATAGCAGCGAGTTCCATGTACAGAGTCAGCCAGTCTATATTGATCCACTGCAATGAACTTGAGAATTGGCCGACTGATGGAAAGGTTTTGGAGTGGATATCAAATATGATTGCAGATATATTATGCGCTTGTTTTACCAACTTACCACGGGTCATAAAGATGATGTGTCATCACGACGCGATAGAGAAAAGGGAAGACAGCGTCCGCTCTGCAGCTCAGCTTCTCGGTAGATCCAGGAATGTCCTCAAAATCCTTAATATACGCCAACTTCCAAACATGGATGTGGACTCAATGGCATACATTAGTAAGTGGCATGCACTACCAAAGAGTGATATACCTAATGGTGCTCCTTTAAACCAGATTCAACTAGCTTTTCCAACTCCTAATGAATCAGTCATTGTAAACATTGGCGTGTAATAGTATATATGGATTTATCGATCAGGCATCAAAACTATTTAGTTTCAAGTTTCTCTTGGTCTCTGTATTTTTATAAAAGAACGGCGTTTAAGTAATTAACTCTAAAATCTAAGTTAACAATGTATATGAAACTAGCAGGGTCTCCGCACAATGGGGCTGCGAGTACATTGTAATTTAAATTTTTCAGCTAATAATTCATATCATTTGTACGTTTTTTGGCAATAGATTAACTGATTAGTTTATTCGTTTAGGGACTATAAGCAATGGCAAAAGTTTCGTGAAGCTTTGTTTAGTTTGTATTATTTTATTTGTTTGTTTTTTGTGTTTAGTGCTTGTTTGGTTTGTA
This sequence comes from Artemisia annua, assembly GCA_014162995.1. Lineage (NCBI taxonomy): Eukaryota > Viridiplantae > Streptophyta > Magnoliopsida > Asterales > Asteraceae > Artemisia > Artemisia annua. Next base: position 282,715 of record LBNU01021702.1, read on the forward strand.
CATCTACCCTTATTATAATTTATCAAAATAATAATAATAATAATAATAATAATAATAATAATAATAATAATAATAATAATAATAATAATAATAATAATAATAATAATAATAATAATAATAATAATAATAATAATAATAATAATAAATAAATAAATAGTGATTTAGTAGTTGCTTTGGGGTTGTTTCTTTTTTTTTTCTTTAATGAAAGGATTAGACCCACTAACAATTTAATATTATTACTTTTGTAGATGGGGCCCACAGAAAACTCTTTTTGGGTCTATATCCACAAGGGATGAAAATTCACATTCTTCCCAACAAAAGGCTTAGACAGACATGGGACTCACATCACCCTTAGCTAAGGAAAAAAATAAAGGGCTAATGGCCTTTAAATGTATCATAATTGTTATCATTTCTTCTATATGTATCGAATAATTTTTTTTTGCTATTATGTGTACTAAACTTGATTTTTTAGACATTTTTGAATACTTTAGAACAATTTTGCCCCTCTCATGTTAATAAAATAAAGGGCAAAATGGTCATAAAATACACAAAAATGCCAAAAGATTAAGTTTAGTACAAATAATAGCAAAAAAAAATTGTCCTATACATATGAAATACCATGGACAATACTAGGTATAAGTCCCGTGCACGCACGGGGTTTACACATAAATCGAATTTGTTTTAAAATTTTAGTTTACTATATGGACATATAAGAATTTACCAGTGAAAATTGTGATATAAGTACAACTAATAAATATGTATGAATTTTTAATTATGTATTAAAATCTATATGGACATAAAGAAAATTATTGGATGAAAGATTTAACTTTGTTCAGCTGATATAGATGTTGAAGTTGAGGTTGATGTTGTTGTTTAACTTTAACTATTGATATCTCTTGTACAAAATGTGCGAGTTTAGTAGCACACAATGAGCGTTGAGGAAGTTAAAATATACTCCGTAAAGTTTTTTTAAAGTATTTTTCCGAATATCCGTATATAAACTTTAAATAATAATTACATGAATCGCGTATATTTATTTTCATATCAAAGCAACTTGTACTTAGAATATGATATTTATATTACCGTTAATAATAATTTAGTCGTATTTAATATTTAAACCCGTGTACGCAAATATTAAACTTTTAAATTGGATAACATGAGTCCTTATTTAACGTATATAGTAAAAAAAATAATAATAGATGAAAGTTTAAAACTAACATTTATTTTAAAAATATTTAACGTATATTAAAACTAATTCATGTATTTACAAAATTCTGTAATTTTAATGGATGAAAGTCTCAAATTAACATTAATACTAATGTAATTGTAAACAAAGTTCATATTATAAAGTATAAGGGGTATAAACTGTAAGGGTTTATTTGTTTATTATCTAAAGTTATTAAAAATTATGGAGATTTATAATTTTACACTTATCTCTATATATTATATTTAAAATTAAACCACTAAAGTTTTATTAATTATCTCCTCTTTTTTAAAGTTTTTGTCTTCATAAATTTGACACCAATATTTTTATGTGTTTTTTTCCTTAACCAAATTCTCCACCAAATTTATTAAATTTTGACCAAAAGCAATTCAATTTTGACTTTTTATTAGCCAATCACGTCGCTCAATTTCGCCTACGTGGCAAAATCAAGCTCTCCTACTGGTCCATTTTTTTTTCAATGAAAAGGGATTTACAAAAACACTCTGAAATGACGTAATTCTTTTATTATATAAAAGATTACTTTAAATTACACATGTGATAGATTTATCCTAAAACGCTCCGCTTATTTCCTTATAACAAAACAGGGGTACCGTACACCTTGTATAAACACTCGGAACAATTTCATCTATATTCGTCTAAACCAGTAATTACATAGAAATCAATAGTCATCAAGTGAAAATCGACGTACCAATCTATCATAAATCATGGGATCTAACCTGTACAAAACCCTGACGTCTTTCAAACAACAATGTGCGCTCTGATGTTTACAGCTTTTAGGATTTATGGCCACCAACTGTCATCCTAAAAAAACNTTATCCTAAAACGCTCCGCTTATTTCCTTATAACAAAACAGGGGTACCGTACACCTTGTATAAACACTCGGAACAATTTCATCTATATTCGTCTAAACCAGTAATTACATAGAAATCAATAGTCATCAAGTGAAAATCGACGTACCAATCTATCATAAATCATGGGATCTAACCTGTACAAAACCCTGACGTCTTTCAAACAACAATGTGCGCTCTGATGTTTACAGCTTTTAGGATTTATGGCCACCAACTGTCATCCTAAAAAAACCATGAGTCTTGAGATTTAGAAACCAGTTTAGTAGGTTTTACCGTACGAAGTTTTGAAGAAGAAAAAATTGCATGGATAGTCCTTGTGGTTTACACAGATTTCATGTTTAGTCCCTAGTTCATTTTAATTACACCAGAGATACCTATTTTTTGAAACTTGTCACACATTTAGTACCTAATTTCGATGGCCGTTAGTTTATCCGTTAAGTTATTTGCACCGTTAGTCCTCCTTTAATATTTTTTTGCACCATTAGTCCTCATTTTTTGCACCGTTAGTCCCTCCGTTAATATTTTGCACCGTTGTCAATCTTTTTACGTTTTCGTCCATTTTTTAACGTTCTCGTCCGTTTTTTAACGTTTTCGTCCATTTTTTACGTTTTTGGCCATCTTTTTACGTTTTCGTCCATCTTTTTACGTTCTCGTCCGTTTTTCTAACGTTTTCGTCCATTTTTTTTCGTTTTTGTCTATCTTTTTATGTTTTCGTCCATTTTTTTTACGTTTTATTCAATCCTTTTACGTTTTCGTCCATTTTATTACATTTTTGCCTATTTTTTGTGATTAAGTAAGTATACTAAAAGAAAATTTGACATTTGATAAAAATATTCTGTGTCGTTTTTTCATCATGATTTTGACCCCTTTCTGGTCTAAATCATCAAAAGTGTAAAACACGAAAGTTGTCCAGATAATGTTTTACATCAAGAAACGCGAGATTTTAAACAGAAAATACAAAACAAAGACTGTTTACTACCAAAACTTAAGCCATTTTTTTACCAAATTTATAACTTATAAACTCTTGTAAATTTTGTACTTGTGTAAATCCTTAAATTTATTTGAAAAAACGGATAAAAAATGTATGAAAATATGAAAAGAAAAACTAACGAAACATATAAAAATGGAATAAAACAGTTAAAAACGTGAGAAAAACGGACGAAAACGTAAAGATGTTCATATAGTTTCTCCTCTAAGACATATACATTGGCCGGTGAGCCCGATTTGATATACAATGAACGAATGATAACGAACGAAAACGGCTTAATTTTTGATTAAAAAAATGGACGAAAACGTAAAAAGATTGATAAAAACGTAAAAAAAAAAATGGACGAAAACGTAAAAAAAATGGACGAAAACGTAAAAAGATTGACTAAAACGTAAAAAAATTGATGAAAACGTTAAAAAAACGGACGAGACCGTAAAAAAATGGACGAAAACGTAAAAAGATTGACAAAAACGTAAAAAAATGGACGAAAACGTTAAAAAAACGGACGCAAGCATAAAAAAATAGATGAAAACGTAAAAAGATGGACAAAAATGTAAAAAAAAATGGACGAAAATGTTAAAAAAAAAACGGACGAGAACGTTAAAAAATTGACGAAAACGTAAAAAGATTGACAACGGTGCAAAATATTGATGGAGGGACTAACGGTGCAAAAAATGAGGACTAAGGGTGCAAAAAATATTAACGGAGGACTAACGGTGCAAATAACTTAACGGATAAACTAATGGCCATCCAAATTAGCGACTAAATGTGTGACAAGTTTCAAAAAAATAGGTATCTCTGGTGTAATTAAAATAAAATAGCGACTAAACATGAAATCTGTGTAAACCACAAGGACCATCCGTGTAATTTTTTCTTTGAAGAAAGAAAAACATCATGGTATATCCAAGCAAGTTGAGTTGAACCTTGATTTATAAATTGCTAAAGTTTTAATACGTTGGCTACATCTTAGGAAAATTACACGAAACTCATCATAGTAGTCTGACTGTGTATCAACCATATCATTAGAAAACGATATAGCAAATTGTTGTGATAAACTTAATTAATCTCACTTAGATATTATGTTAAATATAATATAGAGTAAAATACATCGTTGGTCCCTGAACTTTCCACAAAGCATCGCCATGCACCTTAACTTTTTAAAAACGTCTCCGTGCGTCCCTCCGCAAGTTTTTTCAGGCCGATTGCGTCCCTTGACCCGTTTTCCGTCGGTCAACGCCGTTTTCTGCCATTACATTTTGTTTTTAGCACAAGGGTAATATCGTTATTATGTAATACCGTGTATCTCGGCATTTGTATCGTCTACAGTAACTTAATGTTAATAAAAGCAAAACGTATTCACAACTCATCCCTAAACTCTCCTCTCTCTCATCAAATCTTATCCTAAATAGTTCCGATCAAATCTTAACAATGGCGCGACGCGGATGTGGCAGGCGGGCGGTCCTAAGGACCTGTTGGAATAATGTGAATGCCGGAAGGCGTTATTATGATTGTCCGGTGGAGGTTCGTTCATGGTTGGGTTGCATTAAATTAAAATGCCACGCTTACTTTAATCAATGTTTTAATCTAATGGTTGTTTTTTATTACATGTTTATGTTCAAGTTACGAGTTTAAGCGTCAAAGTCTTGATTTTAGCTTATTAATTTTTAGGGATCCACATGTCCATTCAATGGGTGGTACGATCCACCAATGCCACCAAGAGCAAAGGAGGTGATCCTCTACTTGAGGAGACACGTTGACCGTAATGAGGCGGCATTACAAGAATGCCAAGCAGGCCTCATGGCGGAGACATTGGAGGCCGTCAACGCCCGAGACAATGCAATCGAGCTAGAGGCTGCTCACCAAGCAGCTGTAGCTGAGCTCCATCTGGAGAAGGAGAAAGTTTGCCGCTTGAGGAACTTGTGTGTTGTCTCGTGGATACTCATCGTTTTAGTTTGCATATGGTGTATGTAGTGTCTTTAGAAAGACAGGTCTTTTGTGTTTTGCAAAGCTTTCTAGTAGCAAGTCTGCAAGTGGTATGAATCTACAGTAGTTTGTTTAGTTTCTTTAGGCAAGGTTAATGTAGGTTGACTTGTACAAAGCTTTGACTACATCAATTTTGGTCCATGGATATGGCTATAAATATGGTAATGCCTGCTTTTATTGGTTAAGTAGTAATTGACTTTCTTAAAGTCTACACTTATAAGTATCTGTATGAAGTTCCAATAATTGGTATAAACTGGGAAAAAAAATGGCAAATGGATACAGTTGAATATCAATTAATCCCACACAGTAACATGAGATGATATCTTACATAATGCAAAATGGATATATTTCCAAATGCATAAAATTCAGTAGTGTACATACTTCAGAAACACACATTGTTAAAGCATTGAAAATATTGTCTACGAATTACATAGTCGATGAAAAACATTGTATTTGAAATACTTAGGCAACATTTTTCTGTGGCGAAGCCATTTTTGCTGCTATAATCTTCTTCCTAGTCCAGCCATGATTTGGAGACCCACCAGAAGCAGCATTAACTTGACTTCTAGATTGACAGGGGTCCACAGTTGCTTGAATATGACTTTGAGAATTACCACGGGTTTCATGCACATGACTTTGAGATTGACCTTCAGTTTGACTTCGGGCTTGTGCAGTTCCTTCAAAGTTGTTACATTTACCCTTTCTCTTCTTTTGTGATGAAACTTTTGGCTGGGATGAACCTGTTTTTTGAGACTTTTGTGTACTGGCTTGACTTTTAGTAACACCTCCTTGCCCACGACATGTTTTCTTGTTGTGTCCAGCATTGCCACAAATTTCACAAACTACACTCCTACTAGACTGTGACAACTTACCTTCTTTATCAGTATCATCATTTTCTGTAAAAGCCCTAGTTCTCTTCTTTCGTGGCCTACCCAACGGTTTATGATGTTTAGGTGGAACAACGGTTGTAGGCACATTTGATTTTTTTTCCAATGTGGAAATCCCCTGATGGGTTGGATGTGGTGTCTGTATGTTTCCGCCCATGTCTTAAGCAAGTAACAAGGATGAACCCATGAGTCTACAGTTCCTACTTCAAGTCCATTGGACCTCATATACATGTTGGCTACAATAGCATGATTGCATGGAATACCTGTAAGCTCCCATTTTCTACAACTACAAGACCTGGCTTTAACATTTACCAACCGGTTTTCTGCCCATCCACTAACCTCATAGTTATCTCCTTCAATCCCTAAAACGCTGTATTTAAGAGCCTCTTTCTTATTGAAGTCTAACATGCACGTTGCCTTTGGTGTAAATGGTCCCGGACACTTTTCAATTGTATCCATAACATTCACTATTCTCTTTGTACAATATGATTTAACATATTCTAAAGTAGTAATGATGGGTTGGTGCCTATGATGAGTGTGTAAATACTCATCATTTTTCTATAACCTGAACTGCCAAAAACATCCAAAAACACCAAATAATGCATCAAAATAATGGAAATATTCCAAAAGTGTGTTTTTAGTGGGTGTTAATGGTTAGATGGTTTTGGATTATGGGATTTAAGGTCCGGTTTGGTTTATATAAATCACAAGGACCTTTTGTGTAATTTTCTGATTTTTGAGGGTTGGGTTTTTGTGATTTTCCAAAGTATTCACAAGGTTAATCTTGCCATATGATGAATAGTACAAGGACTATTGTTGATATTTTCCATTTTTTAAAGTCCAGGGACCATTGCTGCCAATTTGTGAAAAACTCAGGGCCAAACATGTAATTTCCAAATTTTTACCACAAAAGGACCAATTTTGTCATTTATGAAAGTACAAGGTTTAATTTGTGAGTATTTTTTCACTTTTTAAATCACCAAGGACTTTTTTTGACATTTTTCAAACTTGGGGGACCAAAGTTGTAAATTTGTGATTGTTTATATTCAAAGGGTTTGGTTTTGACAACTTATGAATCCCCAAGGACCTTTTATAATTTGCATATTTTAAACTATTTAGGAAAGAAGTGAAAAGAAAAGAAGTGAAAGTAAAAAGTTTAAAAAAAGAAGTGAAAAAAATAATGAGTAAAAAAGAGAAGTTTTGACAATTTGTGAAGTGAGGGCTGGAAACTGCCAATTGTGCAAACTTGTTTTGTTTTCATTTGTTTTCAAACATGTTGCATCTAGAAAACAT
>LBNU01021703.1:11588-21601 GCA_014162995.1 Artemisia annua
AAGAACAACATTATTACCCCCATATGTGCTAAATATTTTAAAAGTACTCCAAGTGTTTCGATTATCTTAATTCGAGTCATTAGATTAGTTATTTGTAAAGTATGTAATAGTTCAAGTGTAAGTGAGAACCGAGGCCCCTATGATGTATTATTTTGGATGGTAGGGCAAGAGTGTATTAAAAAAAAAATTAGAAAAAAAATGAGAAAAAGAAAAGTAGAAAAAACATACGGACTACCATCCCGTTTCTTTCTTTGTTAATTTTATATTTTTATTTGTTTTTGATTAGCTTAAGTCGAGTGTAGTCTTGGCTTAGCAACGCCATATTGTACATGTGATTAATCAAGATCTTTAACTCGCCACCAGTAAAATATCCCTTATCCAACAAAACCGTGTTTATCATATCCGTACACCTCATTACAACCCTTTTTGTAAAGCCCTCTTTGATAGTTTATCTTAGGTGCTTACGCCTAGTGGAGAAGGTTTTCGATCCTTTCCCAAGCCTATGGTAATCTATTTGCTATGACAGGTAGTGAGAGATATTGTTCATTTTCATTTATGAGATATAATTCTATGACACCTGGGAGATGTGAGTATCTAAACACTACTTGTGAGGTGCTAGTGTGTAATCTCCGTGCTTATTATGATTAAAGTGGAACGATTATTTGTTGTAATTACTATTATATTAGTGTTAAATGACCCCTAACTTGTATTTTGATAAATAAAAGCGCATTTGCTTGAGGACAAGCAAATCTCAAGTGTAAGGGTATTTGATAAGGTGAAAAGTGTACCGCTTTTCGGGGGTCATTTAAGCCCTAAATCGTATTTATTTGATCAATTATTGCCCTAAATCGTTCCTTTTGTCATTTTAGGTACTTTGGAGAGAAATTCTGGAAAATGAAGCATTTTGGACGTTTTTGGAGCATAAAAGTGAAGAATTCGACAAAGTGCTAAAGTCTGCTGGAATAGTACCCTTGACGGCGTCAAGCTTGGATGTGACGCCGTCAAGCCTTGATAAGCCAGAATGGATTTTGGGAGATTAAAGGGGGACGGCGTCAAGAAGGCCATCAAGAAACCCTAAGCACGGCGAGGTGACGGCGTCAAGGCTACAACGTGACGCCGTCAGATCTGTTTTTCTATATATATTCTCATAATTTTTAGTCATTAGTGTGGAACTTTTTAGGGAGAAACCCTAGACGAATTTTAGCAGCTTTTTCAAGGTTTTTTACCTTGAGATCTTCCATGTTACATTGAAGATAAGTAATCAATTAATCATTCAATATGTCTATGTGTTGTTTGATTCTATCTTGTTCTTGTCTTTTGTTTAACATGCTAGGCTAGGTTTTCTTTGTGTTTGCTTAGATCTAATGAAACCTAACTATTGATTATTGATTGAATGGTGTGTTATTGATTGTATTGGATGAATGTTTATCGATGTTAGGCTTAAGAAAACTGGCAGACTTCCAATTGGTAACATGCTTGAACGTCTTAAGAAACATGAACCAAGGTGTACTAAGGTTATTTGATTGTATTTAATGCATGAGCGAATTCTAGTGATCCCATGTTAGGAGCTTCTTAGCCGGCTCGACATAGGAGTGAAGTAGGAGCTTATAGAGTTGGGGAAGTCCGTACACACCCCCACGACCGTTATTAAGGAATACAATCCGTCATCCACGCAATTAATACACACTAATCAATCGGTAAAAGATAGTTAGGGAGTAAGGAAATCTAAGTAAACACATTTCTCTCCATATAGTTTTCACAACATTTACTTTCAGTTTATTTTATTTTATTTGCAATTGTAGTTATTTGGGTTAGTTGACTAGCAACTAATTCCTCCCACTCCTTCCAAAAACCGAGATTTTACTTGCTTTCATTAAATATAAAAATACAAAAAGAATCTTCCCTCACCCTTAGACCTATTAGAGTAGCTTTTCAATCCTAACGACACTATTCCCCTATAGAACGATCAATCCCCTGGTACTTGCCACTACACTATACTACATCGGTCAGGTACACTGCCTGGTGGGGATTGCAAGCTTCTCTAGATCCCTTGAGAAGTAAAACCTTTTTGCGAGGGTGCAATCTCACGCATCAATAGTTTTATGTCTTTTTAATTTACAAAACTTTGGTTATGAAAAACTTCAATTCTAATTTTATGTGAACTCAACTTGCTTACAAAATTATAAACGACTATGTCTACGTAAGTATATAATGACAAGTACGTAAGTAAATGAATAAAGAGATAGAGATAGAAGTATAGCATCGTGAGACAAAGGATTTATAGTGGTTCGGCTACGAATCTCCTCTTCGTCCTACTCTACTCCCCGAGCACCTAACTCGAGAGTTTTCTTCACTATGTCAACAAGCTCCCTTATGGCGGAGAAACCTTACACACCTTTGCTTACACCGTTTAACGACACTAAGCAAAATGTCGAGTCCTAATACAAGCTAGAACCAATCTCACAACTCTTCACAACTTATCACGACTTCTACACAACTTATGCACATCACAACTACTTCACAACTTCACTACTTCTACTTCATAACACTACTCTATCTTCACTACTTTACTTCACAAATAACACTACTAGATCTCCTAATTACAATCACACAACACCTTTATACACAATATACACAACTACTAGTAATATCTACAATACTTCTTTAACTTGTTGTTGAAGGAGTATTCTTCTCTTGCACTTTGGAGAATGAGGAATTGAATCACTTGAAACAAAGACTTATAATCATATGATCAAAGGATTTAGAAGGATGTTTGGAAAGGATTTGGACTGAAAATATTCGTGCAAGAGGTGAGGAAAAAATGCAGGATTGAACCAGTATTTATAGGCAAAGTTTTCTAACAACAGGAGCATGCCGGCCCCCTTAAATGGTGGCCGGCCCCCTTAAAATTAAGGGGGCCACCCCTTATAATTAAGGTGGCCGCCCTCCTGAAACGGCCAGAAAACTTTGTCTTTTCTGGGGAAAGTTTATTTGGTGAAAAACTAACTGATTTTGGTTAAAAATTTGAATTCATATATTTATTATGAATTAAACCTTTTCCTTTATTACCAAAAATATTTTTCAAAAATATATAATATGTTTATATGATTTAATAAACTTTGTAATAATTAAATAAACATCCCTTTGATCATAAAGTGTATTAGACATTTGTTTATTCATACCTTAAGTGATTTAGTTTGATAAAATGATATAAACTAACTTAATGCTTGTTTACGTAGTAATTTTACGTTTAATGTTTTTACATTTTGTGATCGTCAAAACATAGAGATATCGAAAAATATAAATAACGTTTTTATGCATTATTTATATCAACAATCTCCCCCTTTTTGATGATTACAAAATCTAAACTCATTAGAACAAAAATTAAAATATATACAAGTATTTAGTGAGTTTATATCAATTCTTCCCCTTTTTGTTAGCATCAAAAAGGTTATCCCAATGAGCTTTGGGCTCCCCCTTGACGTATACTCCCCCTCATTTTGAGGTCATAAAGGAAATCGAGATATGGAATGCTTTCAAATATATTTAGAGCAAAAACAATATATAGAATGCATGTAATACATATAGAGCAAGAGAACTAAATTAAATTCATTGAAGTGAAACAAAATAAGCATTCATTAATATAATTATTAAAAATAGATTATGTTAAAGACATAATCTTTGGTACATAAGCATACATTTATGCTTTTCTTAGTAAACTACACTTAGAAGATACTAAGTTGTCATCTTGAGGACTCTTGGACTTGCTTGGGTTTCAAAAAGATTGTGATGATTTTATTGAGAAATGGTAGGAGTGGTGATTGGATTTAGTGGTTTGATAGTGATGGGTATGGAGTGGAAGGATTGGTTCTAGGGATATTGTATAGAATTAGTGGAGGTATTGGATGAGGACGAGTGAGGAGATATTCAATCCAAGAAATATCTTCACTTAGGTCGAGGATTTGTTTTTGTAGGAAGTAGCAACAAGGACAATAGTAGGTGTGGTTGGTGACTTTATCCAAATTGAGTGAGTGAGGTAAACAATTTGAATATGGAGATGGGGTAGGTTTGTCTAAGTTGCGTTGTGCAAGATGCATAGCATTGAGATCATGAAGATCACGAATTACATTGGGTTCTTCAAGGAGTTTTTGCTTTTCGGTGGCATTCTGGAATGAACCATTTGGTTAAGGTGGATGGAGTTGAGTTGTGTAGTTTTGAGTGAAGTTATAATTTGAAGATTGACCAAAGATATATGGATCATTGTAGTTGGATGAAGGTTGAGATGTGTGACTTGGGATGATTGTGGATGTTTAGCCATTGTTGTAAGGTTGGTAGTATGGTTTATAGAGATGACCTTGTGGACTTGGATTGAAGTTTGGGAAGTAAGTGGTTGGAGGTGTTGGTTGGTTTTCAATTGCTTTGGTTGTGGTGGCATTGTTTTGAGGACTTGTTTTTCTCCTCCAAGTGGATTTTTCGGTCATCCTTGCTAGCCTTGAGGCCTTTGATTTTGGTTTGTTGGGAGAGGTCATGTTGGAGTGAGTGATGATTTATGATGATGAGGGGTATTTATATTATGATGATTGTGTGTTTATGGAAGGATAATATGTGTTTGATTTGATGGACAAAATGTGTTTGTGAATTAAGGAAAATGAGGTATCAAAATAGGGTGAAATGGGCTAAAAAGCAGAAAGCAAACAGGAAACCTCGACCTTCAGGTGGCCGGCCCCCTTAATTAGAGGCCGGTCCCCTTAATTTTAAGGGGGCCGCCCTTGAACATTAAGGGGGCCGCCCAGGCACAGGCTCACAGATTGCCTGAAACAGGTTTTTGGTAAAGGTTTTCCAGAAAGATGTTTGTTTTGAGGTTTGGTTTTGGGCAAGACCAACTCTTTAGGCAACTAGGCAAGTATCTTCATAGTGGATTTTACATGAAAAGCATATATGCAATCAAATTAACATATAATCACAATTAAGCATGCATATTAAGCCAATAAATCAATTAAGCCATTATTTTTACTTAAAGCAACTAACTTAAAGTGAAGGCACCTATTAGTGGCAAACTAGTGATGGAACAAATGTGACAATGAAGTTCTTGATTTTGTTCTAGTGTGTGCCTATATGAAACAAATGTGGAGTAAAGATTGCTTCGACTCTTATGAAAACAAATTATCCTAAGAAACAATCTTTAGTCTCCTTGAATTAACTTTGCTCACTTCTAAATGTCATATATAAGTATACATTGGATTATATACTTATAGATAACGAGAGTGAGACTATTATGCATGATTTTAGAAAAACGTTTCTATCATTATTCAACAATGAGGTTTCCTAATCGTGAGAATGATTTTGAAATGAATTGAGGTTTTCCTAGAAAGTATAATTATGCAAACCAAATATCTCAATTCCTGATTTTGTGCAAAATAGAATCCTAGACTCAGATTTGAGAAGAAAGAAAGAAAGCAAAGAAAACTTTAACCATCAGGTGGCCGGCCCCCTTAAAGTGAGGTCGGTCCCCTTAATTTTAAGGGGGCCGCCCATATAACTTTTCGGGGTCCGCCCATCTGACACTTAAAAGTGTCTAGAATTTTGAAAATTTCAGAAAGTTTTGATCCTTCAAGAAAATTCAATCAATTTGTTCCATCATTCCTAATCCTAAACGTAAGTGGTTAAATAATTCACGCTTAAGGGGCTTAGTAAATATGTCGGCAATGTTATCTTCCGAAGCTACCTTTTCTATTGTTATGTTTCCCTTTTGAACATTGTCCCTAAGGAAGTGATGACGTATTTCTATATGTTTAGTCCTAGAGTGTTGAACGGGATTCTTACTTAAATCTATAGCTCCTTTGTAATCGCACATAATAGGGATATTTTCTAACCTAATGCTATATTCTACGAGAGCTTGTTTCATCCATAGTACTTGTTGACATGCCTTTCCGGCGCTTACATATTCGGCTTCGGTGGTAGAAATAGCAAGAGCGGTTTGCTTCTTGGAGAACCAAGATGTTAGGAAACATCCCATAAACGTGCAAATACCGCTAGTGCTCTTTCGATCCACGTAGTCTCCCGCATGATCTGAATCCGCATAGACAATGGTTTCTATGCCGGATCCCTTAGGATACCATAATCCTAAGTGTATAGTGCCTTTAATGTATCGGAAGATACGCTTAACCGATTCTAGGTGAGAGGTTTTGGGATCCTCTTGAAAGCGGGCACAAAGGCAAACACTAAACATGATATCGGGTCTACTTGCCATTAAGTATAGTAAACTACCTATCATTCCTCTATACTTAACATTATCTACGGACTCACCTTCTTCATCTCTTGTGAGTTTGACTTCCGTAGACATGGGTGTCTTAAGTGGCTTAGAGTCTTCTAGTCCAAATTTCTTAAGCATTTCCTTAATATACTTAGATTGATTAAAAAAATATTCCATCTTCTAATTGTTTTATTTGTAATCCTAGAAAGAAGTTTAGTTCACCCATCATACTCATCTCAAACTCATCATGCATGATTTTGGCAAATTCATCACACATTTCTTGACAAGTCGATCCAAATATAATGTCATCGACATATATTTGAACAATGATGATATTTGGGTCACTTCTTTTAGTGAAGAGAGTGTTATCTACCATTCCCATGGAGTAATTATGTTTAACTAAGAATGCTTTTAGTCTATCATACTAAGCCTTTGGAGCTTGCTTAAGACCATATAAAGCTTTCTTTAGTTTGTATACATAATCAGGTTTTGCGAAGTCAATGAATCCTAGAGGTTGTGCCACATATACCTCCTCATTGATAAAACCGTTAAGGAATGCACTCTTCACATCCATTTGGTATAACTTAAAGTCTAGGGCGCAGGCGTAGGCTAAGAGTATTCTAATGGATTCTAATCTCGCTACAGGGGCATAGGTTTCGTCATAATCAATTCCTTCTTGTTGATTATAAACTTGGGCGACTAACCTAGCTTTATTCCTAGTTACTATTCCATTTTCATCTAACTTATTTCTAAATACCCATTTGGTTCCTATTATGGTAACATTCATAGGATTTGAGACTAGTTCCCAAACATCTCAATAAGCCGTCAGGAAACCCTAGCACGACGAGGTGACGGCGTCACAAGCCAAAGAGTGACGCCGTCAGATCTGTTTTCCTATATATATTTTCGCAATTTTCATTCATTATGTGGAACTTTTTAGAGAGGAACCCTAATACGAATTTTAGCAGCCTTTTCAAGGTTTTTCACCTTTAGATCTTCCATGTTACATTGAAGATAAGTTATCAACTAATCATTCAATATGTCTATCTGTTGTTTGATTCTATCTTGTTCTTGTCTTTTGTTTAACATGCTAGGCTAGGTTTTCTTCGTGTTTGCTTAGATCTAATGAAACCTAACTATTAATTATTGGTTGACTGGTGTGTTATTAATTGTATTGGATGAATGTTTATCGATGTTAGGCTTAAGAAAACTGGCTAACCTCCTATACGGTAACTTACTTGAACGTCTTAGGAAACTTGATCGGATGTGTACTACGATTATATGGTTGTATTTAATGCATGAGCGAATTCTAGTAATCCCATGTTAGGAGCTTTTAGTCGGCTCGACATAGGAGTGAAGTAGGAGCTTATAGAGTTGGGGAAGTTCATACACACCCCCACGACTGGTATTAAGGAATGGAACCCATCATCCATGCAATTACAACACACTAATCAACCGGTAAAAGATAGTTAGGGAGTAATGAAGTCTAAGTAAACACACTTCTCTCCATATTAGTTTTCACAACTATTTTATTTTTAGTTATTTTATTTTATTTGCATTTGTAGTTATTTGGGTTAGTTGACTAGCAACTAATTCCGCCCACTCCTTCAAACCCAAGATAATTTTACTTGCTTTCCTAATAACATAAAATACAAAAAGAATCTTCCCTCACCCTTATACTTATTAGAGTAGTTTTTCAATCCTAACGACACTATTCCCCTAGAGAACGATCAATCCCCCGGTACTTGCCACTACACTATACTACATCGGTCAGGTACACTGCCTGGTGGGGATTGCAAGCCTCTTAAGATCGCTTGAGAGGTAAAACCTGTTGTAAGGTCGCAAAACTACGCATCAAGTTTTTGGCGCCGCTGCCGGGGAATAGTTATTGTTTAGGTTGAATTTTTATTTTATTAGGTCTACTCACTAGATTCCTTTCTAGTGAGATTTTTATTTTATTTTTCTAGGTTTTCTTTAGTCTATCTTTTTTCTTTGTGCCTTTGTTTGTAATCTCTTGTGACCACTTCATAAGTAATATTGATCGTTTGATCCCTGTTATTCGTGTGTTTCGCCGAAGGAACTTTCAATTACCTATCCCTGCTCCCATTGTTGAAAACAACAACCTTTCGCCCGACCACCATTTTTGTAACAATTCTGAGATGGATGAATCTGACCACGACACCGACCATGAAAATGGACCTTTTTATTATTCAGATTCCGATGAGGACCTAGGTGATGGTGAGGTTGCTAATGATGTTAGGAGAGAGGAAGAGTCTTATCCTATTAGGAATGTCGACCCTAGAACAAAAATTGAAAAAGACAGCCTCTTTAACATGCAATTCCCTTGTAAGATTGGATTTAGGAGCTTTGACGCTTACCTCAACTCATCTTTGCCCATGAACATAATCTCGCGTGCTGAACACAATAAAATCATGGTAAAAGAGTTTGAATATAACAGAGATAATATTGTTGCTAGGACAAAAACATTGCATGTGTTTGTGGGAAGCTTTGTTTATCTAGTTGACTTTATGGTTATGGAAAATCTAGAAGAATTTGTTGATAGTAACTTAACCCAAGTTGTATTTGGGAAGCCCTTCAAAAGGCTAACCAACTTAGATGAAAAACTAATAGAAGGGTTAATTACATTCTCAGATGGGGATGAGGATTTTGTTTATCAAATTCCCTGTGCACACCCTAGGTACAAAGACTTTTCTATTGAGAAATGTAATAGGTTTCCCCCTATGGTATATTAAGTGAGAACGATATTAGAAAAGGACTTAAGTACCCCCATGAAAAGAATAAGAGATACTATCGCGGATGTTTAAAGTTGAATGATGACTATAAGAGAGATGAGGCAACAATTAGGTGGCTCACGCTTGGATACGTGAGCATTAGTGACACTAGATGACCGTGACTTTGAGTCTAGCTACAAGACTCGTTAATAAAGAAAAACGCTTCTTGGGAGGCAACCCAAGCTTTATTTGTTTGTTTGTTTAATTTTATTTGCTTCCGTATGCATGTTTAATTTTTATTGTTATTGATTCATGCTTCAAACTAAATTGTGAAAATGCTTTATTTTGTTTTTAACTTCGTCTTAACTACATATAAAGGTATTTTGCAAAAGATAAGTGTAAGGGAAATCTAAATCGGTTTATTAGAACGAATGAAGCATGAATCATAACAATATTAAATTAGCATACATATTAGTACTTGTTTGAGTCAAATGCTTGTATCGAGTCATAATGATGTTTTGCAGGATTTCCAGGAATTAAGAATTGAGTTTTTCCAGAAATTTTCCGGAAACTTAACATGAAAAATCTGTCAGATCACTTCTGACGGCGTCAGGCTCCAACCTGACGGCGTCAGGTGTAGTTTTCTGGAATTTTTAAAAGTTTTGTTTTTCTTCCGGAATCATAAAATGCTTTATAAAATCTCTAACTTATAAACTCCAGGAATCTACAAAATATTTATTCCACAAGCATTATATCCTTATACAGATTTATCCCGCCGATGTTATGCAGGTTTTCGTGTTTGTTTTCTCTGGTTTAACAAGTTATTTTGGACAAGGAGATGTATGTGGAATCAAGCTTTTGGCAATGCTTTAATCTTGGAGCTTCTACATTCTCTTGGAAGAAGATCTAACCATGTTACCACTTTATCCACCGAGCGAATCAGGTGAGTATTTGATTTTATTCTTTTACCTTATTTACTTTTACACCTTATTATTTGAACATTGGGGACAATGTTCATCTTAAGTGTA
>LBNU01021703.1:40850-64175 GCA_014162995.1 Artemisia annua
GAGGAGTTTCATCGAAGGTTACGTTTAATGATTCTTCTACTTTCATAGTATGTTTATTTAAGACTATATATGCTTCACTATTTTGCGAATATCCTAGAAAAATTCCTTCATATGACTTAGGGTCGAACTTAGTAAGATAATCCTTAGTGTTAAGAATGAAACATTTACTTCCGAATACCTTAAAGTAGCCTATGTTTGGTTTTCTACCTCTTAGTAACTCATAAGGAGTTTTTCCTAGTATTCGTCTAATAGACACCCTATTAAGTATATATGTTGAAGTATCTACGGCATGACACCAAAATTTTTGTGGGATAGATTGTTCGTTTAACATAGTTCTACTCATTTCTTGTAAAGTCCTATTTTTCCTTTCTACTACTCCATTTGATTGAGGTGTTCGTGGAGCGGAAAAGTTGTGAGATATTCCATTTAAATCACAATATTTTCTGAATTGTACTTCGTTATCAAATTCCCTACCATGGTCCGTCCTAATTGAAACTATAGAGCATCCTAGCTTATTTTGTATCATTTTACTAAATGTCTCAAATTTTTCAAAGGCTTCGGTTTTATCGCTTAGGAACCTAGTCCACGTGTATCGTGAATAGTCATCTACTATAACTAAGGTGTAGCGATTGCCACCGTAGCTCCGCACCGCGGATGGACCGAAGAGGTCCATATGAAGTAGTTCTAAGCATCCAGTGGTGGATACTATATTCTTAGCTTTATGACTAGCATGTGCTTGTTTTCCTATTTTACAGGCATCGCAAAAGTGTTGATTATATTTTAGGCTAGGGAAGTTTCTAACTAGTTCCTTAGACACTAATGATTGTATTTGTTGCATGTTTGCATGACCTAATCTCCTATGTCACAAAGTGGAGTTTTCGTCTAAGGTAGCTAGGCATATCCTATCTTCCAATTTATCTCCTAGTTTCATGACATATACGCCGCCTTTCCTAATTCCTCTACCTATGACTTTATCATCCTTAATAATTACACTATTTTTATCGGTAAAGGTAACCCTACACTTATTGTCACATACTTGACCTATACTAAGCAAGTTATATGTTAAGTTATCTACATGTTCAACCTTTTCAATAGTTAGGGAGTCTTGAGAAATCGTACCTTTGCCTATGATTTTTCCACGACGATCACTACCAAAAATAACATTACCTTCATTGTATGCTTTGTATGTAAAGAATAGCTTGCGATTCCCCGTCATGTGTCTTGAGCACCCGCTATCCTTTACCCATTCATCGGGCTCCAAATTAATTCCTAGGCATACTTCATTTGACGCTTGAGCAACGAAACATTCTTGTTCTTCATCACCAAATCTTTTCCTACAAGTTGTTTTCCTTTTATCTTAATACTCTTTGTCGCTTTTTGATAAGTCTTTTGAATTCTTTAACAACCTTTGCATATTCTTCGTCTTCACTTTCGGAACTAGAGTCGTCATCGTCACTTAGCTCCTTTTTGATTGTCATCTCTATACAATCTTCTTGTTTACTCTTGTCGTGGCTCATGTTGTTTTCGGCATCATTACCTTCACATAAAACATTTGAACTAGTAGCACTTGTACTTACATCAACTAAATATTTATCTACTATACTTTCTTTTGCTACTAACTCATGTGCAAGTTTTTCTTTGGCTTGACATTCTTCTTGGTGATATTTTGAAAGACTTTTCCACATATCGTTTGCCGTTTGACAAAAAAATATTCTTTCATACTCAACATTTGAAATAGCTTTGTATATAATAAATTTTGCCAAGTTATTTTGTTTTTCAAAAGTAGTATTTATTGATTTAATATCACCAATTGAAATGACATGCCAAAGATCATAGTCTATTGATTTCACATAACTTTCGAATTGATTTTTCCATGTAAGAAAATTTTCATTTTCAAGAAATGGTGGTTTAAAAACAATTTTCCCTTCTAAATATTTTTCCATTTCCATAGATCGATTTCAAGTTTTAAAATACAATATATTTTAAAAATCTTGTTTGACGTGGCTCTTGATACCAATTGTGGAAAACTAGAAGGGGGGGTTGAATAGTTTTACGTCTTTTTAATTTACAAAAACTTTGTTTATGAAAACACCAATTCGAACTTTATATATATATCCAAGAGACTTGCACAATTATAAAATACAATATCAACAAGTATATGATATGACAAATATGAAAGTAAGTAAATAAGTAAAGAGATAGAGTTGGAAAAATGGCACCGTGAGACAAAGGATTTATAGTGGTTCGGCTACGAATCTCCTCTTCGTCCTACTCCACTCCCCGAGCACCTAACTCGGGAGTTTTCTTCACTATGTCAACAAGCTCCCTTATGGCGGAGAAAACCTTACACAACTTTTGCTTACACCGGCTTAACGACACAAAGCTAAATGTCGGGTCCTAATAGTAGCTAGAACCAATCTCACAACACACCACGACTTCTTCACAACTTGAGCACACCACAACTTCGTCACTACTTCTTCACAACACAACTTCTTCACTACTTCACTACTTCACTACTTAATCTTCACCACTACCCTACTTCTATTCACAACTAACACTCCTAGAACTACTTATAATGTTCACAACACAACTACACAAGAGCTATACACAATATACACAATCAATATACAATACTTCTTAAACTTGAGGTTGAAGGAGTATTCTTCTCTTGCACTTTGGATGATGGTGGATGATGAGGGATTGAATCACTTGAAACAAGGATTAGTAATCTAATGATCAAAGGGTTTTGGAAGATGTTTAGAGAGATTTAGATCTGAAAATTTTCGTGCAAGAGGTGAGGAAAAATACCAGATTTAAGGTGGTATTTATAGGGGAAAAATTCTGACAAAATCTGACACAGGAGCGTGCCGGTCCCCTTAATTCATGGCCGGTCCCCTTAAAATTAAGGGGACCGCCCCTTATAATTAAGGGGGCCGGCCTACTGTAACGGCCAGATTTTTTTGTCTTTAGTGGGGAAAGTTTATTTGGTGAAAAACTAACTGATTTTGGTTAAAAATTTGAATTCATATATTTAGTATGATTAAAACATTTTTCTTTATTACCAAAATTGTTTTTCAAAAATATATAATATGTTTATATAATTAAATAAACTTTGTAGTAATTAATTAAATACCCCTTTGATCATGAGATGTATTAAGCACTTGTTTATTCATACCTTAAGTGATTAAGTTGGATATAATGATATAAACTAGCTTAATACTTGTTTACGTAGTAATCTTACGTTTAATGATTTTACATTTTGTGATCGTCAAAACGTAGAGATATCGAAAAATATAAATAACGTTTTTATGCATTATTTATGTCAACAGGACTTGACATACACACACCTACACTACCCCCAGGATACGTGAGTAAGCTGTCTAAACCTCTATCCTACTTACCTTAAGACCCAGGTGAGTTTTCATAGCCTCACTTTTAAATGCTTTACAACCCTATGAGGGGGATACATGCTTTAAACTGAATACAAGTATTTTTATTTGGTTATTGCATGAGTGTTACTATCTGCCACCACTACATAACTAAATTCATGAACTTAATCACTTGTGCGAGTGAATGCGAATATAATTGATAGATTTATTGGAGTTTGACAACTCCCGTTGGTTTGCCTGTATCGGGGTACCAATAAGTATTATATTTGAAAACTTTCTAAAGGATTAACTTTGGCAAGTTATCCTTTCTGTTCCATCATGGTTTGGTCTGCAGACCCCATGATCTGGACCTGTTAACATGCGGTTCATGAGCTTAGTGCAATAACCCTCTCTCTCTAAAATTTTTTCACACATAGGGTTTAAGCTGAACCATGTGGAACTTGTATTCACTCTATATCTACTTAAACCTATGACTCTCACTCAACTTTAGTGTTGACCTTTAAGCATGTTATCCTAGGTAATTGAGCTCTTTAGGAACCCTGGCACTGTGTGACACTGGACATGAGGACGTCCAGACTAGTTATCATTCACTTTCTTTTGCTTTAAAAACGTATCTTAGGGACCTCTCTTTTGGTAAAGGTACATCTTTTACTGTAAAAACTCTGATGAATAAATGAATGATAACGCCTGTAGAACCGTAGAGGGGGGTGAATACGGTTTCTTCGGCTTTTAGAACGTTTAAAAACTTTAATCGTCGAAGACAACCAAGTGGTCTAAATAAGAACAACAACAAACACAATCACAACCACAAGTATATAAAGCAAGTAAAGAACATAACGATATATACTGGTTCGGGATGGGGGGTTTATACCATCCGTACGTCCAGTTGCGAATCCACGACACTATACTATTCACTCTAGTATAATCCTTTCGGTGAACTACAAACCGTTACAACTTCACTCCACCGATATTCCCAAATATCGATGCTCCCAAAGAAGGAGCTACTCACCAACGGTATTCCGCCCTCGGAAACCGCCCAAAAGAATCTTGCTATTCGACTTAACCTAAGGGTCACCAAGACCACTACCAAGACTTCCCACCGGAAGTATCAAACCCCAACTAGATCCCCAATGATCTAGGCTTGGTCACTAAGACACAAGACTTCCCTTACAAACAATTGAATGAATGAATAAGTGTTTGTTCAATCAAGCCCAAACCTAACCTAGAGACTCGATTGTAATAGAAAGGGTATAAGAGAGAAGACCCTCGACACAATCACAAGAGTAGATTAAGTTCTTGAGATTCTTCCCTTGCAAGGAGATGTGTTCTTTCAAAGATGTTAGTGTGTTTAACTAGGAACACAAGATAGCACTAGAGGATAAGAGAGAAAGAATGTAGAGAGAAAGAATAATGGCAAGGGGTGAGGAATACAAGAGCCAAGGGGGGTATTTATAGGCCAAGACCCAAACTTAGGAAATATTTACCGAGCCCGGAGCGTTGCCCACGCGTCAACGCGTGGGTGACGTGCCAGAGGCACTGTACATGTTTCCCAAGTTTTGGGTGTTGGTCTTGTAAATACCTAACCTTGCTAAACCCCCAATTGTACTTCACACTAAACCTTAACATTAATCAATCTAAGGTTTACCAACTCAAATAGCCAATTTGGAAAATGTTTTGTAAAGTATTTATTAGAAAACCAATTATCAAAGATAGAAAGAAAGAAGAGATAATTGGGTAGGGGTAGAATGGGTATTCCTCACATGGCATAAAAGAGAGAAGAGAATATGCCATGGGATATTCCTCTATAGGGAAGAGTGAGAGAGGTTAGGTTAAGAAGTAACCATGGTTAGGTTAAAGGGTTAAGAGTTAAACATGGTTAGGTGAGAATGAGTGTGTAGAGAACTAACCATAGTTGGGTTAGAAGTGAACCATAGTTGGGTTAAGAGAAGGATATTCCAAAGGATATTCCATTTCTTGGGGAGGAAGGAGAAATGGATGGTTGAGATGTGTTGAAGAGAATGAATGGTTGAGAAGAAGAAGAGTATGTAAGGAATATAAGAGATGAGTTGGATTGTGTAAGAGTGAAAAGATGTGTGTAAGGGAATATGTAAGTGTTGGATGTGATAGGGAGCCTAGTGTGTGTAGAGAATGGGATGGTTGTGAGTAGTGTGTATCTTTTGAAAATAAAGATGTTGGGAGTGTAAGGAATATGTTGTAGAGATGGGATGTGTATAGGGGTGAGTTGTATGTGTAAGGGATATGTACGGTTGATTAGATGGGGAGCCTTGTGTGTGTGAAGAGAGGTATGTGAGTGAAGTGTATGTATTTTGAATGTAAAGGTGTGTGTATGTGAGTATGTATGTAAAAGTATATGTGTGTATGAGGAATGTGTATGGGAAATGTATAAAGTTAAGAGAATATTGTGTGGGAGTTTGTGAGGAGACAAAGGTACCCTTTTGTAAGGAGGTGTAAGAGAATATTAAGAGGTTGTTGGGAAAGATTTTGGGAGGTTTGGTGGTTTTGTCTTTTGTGAAAATAAGATTAAGAAGATAATTAAGAAATAATCTAATTGTCATCAGGAAGAAAATGTTTAGACAATTAAGATTATGAGTTGAGAAAATCATAGGTTACTTATAAATTCAAGCAACACAACATCAAGAATCCATAGTTTCATAACTCGTGACTTTCCACGACTCGACGTACTCAACTAATACCTTGGTACAAACAAGTCAAGTGCTTTGCCTTGATGTAAAGCATAACCCATGTGGGAAAGGATGCGTTTACGCAAAGAGACCTTGGACTTAGTTTGACCAATAAGGGAGTACGTAAACCCGTTACGTGATTAGAGAAGACGTAAGCACGGGCTATGAGCATATGAATGCTTTCACTTGATATTACGTGAAATATATAAGCTCCCTAAGTTTAGAAAAGCCTTGGCTAGAGGCAAGAGTTAGAAAATACGAGTTGGTGTTTTCCCGTAAACGGGTGTTTAAAAAGTTGGATCTCTCTAATCCCAAAACTTGTTTCGAGTGTTCTCAATTAAGCACATAGCATATTCATACCTGGCTTGAAAGATCCACATTTGTCGGGTAAGGGGAAAGCCGACTTTCAAAACTCATCCCGACATTCACAAAACCCTGGCGCGTCGCCCACGCGTTGACGCGTGCGCAGCGCGTCAGGAGCAGATGTGAATGTTGGGGAATTTTGGCCAACGTTTGTTATTTTATGTGTTTCGAAGGTTTATTTGTCATCATTAAAACATTAGGAGATCTCGTCAATGTTGCCTCAACAATCTCTCCCTTTTTGATGATGACAAATAAAATCCGAAAGCAAATAAAATTACAAAACTTAGCGAAGACAAAGTGCGCCTTTGGTGTAGCTTGCGTCTAGACCTTGCCTTGTAATTTGGTGAAGCCATAGTCTTTAACTTGAATTGGTCTTCACGCTCTTGCTTTCTTTCTCCCCCTTATGTCGAATCAAAAAGGCGGGACTTCCAATCAAGCCAGGTTTCAAACTTGGGCCTGTGGGATAAAATAAAGTAGCTTGTATATGCACCCGAACGTGCTTCCCCTTGAACATAGCTCCTCCTAGATCGTTGCTCCCCCTTGTTCCAAGGTGGGGATCCATGGGTCAAGTGGCCTAGCTACATAAAACACACAACACGCAACAACCAAGAAATACTCACATGTGGAAGTCCAAAATGGGTTAGGTTACTGTTTGGATACTTGCAACATAGGTTAGTTCACAATAATATGTTTATAAGTATATGCATGGCAAGGTATATGAGCCTCAAAAGATTGCATTTCATTTCAAGCATACATGAACAAAATATGCTACATATTTTATTTTACAAGAACTATCCTAGTACTTCTTCTAAAAGCACTATACTAGTAATTGATGACAACATTTAAACAAGTGATCTAGATTCCTAGGTTAAGTCCTAGGGTGTCTTCCTTTTTCACCATCTTCCCTTTTCCTTTCACCTTATCATCTTCCAACTTCCTATTCATCTTGGAGAGAGTGGTTAGCAATTCCATGATTCCTTCATGGATGGACAAGAGCATCACCCTAGACTCAATCCTTGACTCCTTGAGAGCATTGACCATGTGTGCGGTATTTTCGCAACAAATGGAGTACTCATCTTCACACAACCTTGGACTTAAAGGTTCCTTAATTAAGTCCCATACTTCACTTTCCGCAAACCTCCTTAACTGATACTCAAATATAATCCTATCATCACCTTCATTTTTCATCATATCCGTGAATTTCCTTTTCAATCTCTTAGAGCTCTTCAGATTTTAATTTCTTTGATTGTTGTTAACAGACCTTTCCGAAAGAGACATACTTCTTATAGTGAGAGTTGCTCTCTTAGGTATAGTGGAGGATGTATTAAGGTGTGTTTCTTGTGAAAAATTTCTTGAAGCTTTTTGGAAGAAAAGTGATTGAAGAAAATGTGAAAAAGATTGTTGATATATAGAAGATAATATTTTGTGTAAATCAAGTGTTTAGTGGTTAATAGGAAGTTTATTGGATATTAGATCTAAAGGACATAAAAGTCCATAATTATTTGTGAAAAGTATAATTTAGTGGATTTTTATGAAAAGATTTGTACTTAAGATTCCTCCACTATTTCTTTCTTACAACTTACATCCTCCTCATCCTCTAGCAATCTCATTCCTAGTCCTAATATCAAATAATTGAATTGATCTTTATCTAAGGGTTTTGCTAGGATCTTAGAGATGTTGTCTACACAAGGTATTTTCTCTATAGTGATGTGGTTTTTTCGTGATGTTATCTCTTAAAAAGTGATGTCTAATTTCAATGTGCTTGGTTCGAGGGTAATCAATTGGGTTTGAGTCTAGATTGATAGAGCACGTATTGTCACATAATATAGGTACTTCATTTAACATGGCATTATAATCAACAAACGCTTGCTTCATCAATAACGCTTGTTGACAAGCCCTTCCGGCCGCCACATAATCGGATTCCGTTATAGAGTTGGCGAAAGATGTTTGTTTCTTAGAGAACCATGATGTTAAACATGCTCCTACAAATGTGCATATTCAACTAGTGCTTTTCATATCAACTATATCTCCCGCATGATCCGAGTTGGCATAAACCAACACTTTTACCCCCGTATCATTAGGATACCAAAGACCTAGGTGTTGAGTTCCCTTAATGTACCTAAATATTCTCTTGACGGCCTCTAAATGGGAAATCTTAGGATCTTCTTGAAACCTAGCGCAAAGACAAACACTAAACATTATATCCGGCCTACTTGCTGTTAGGTATAGTAAACTTACTATCATGCCCCTATACTTAGAGTTATCAACGGATTTGTTTCCTTTGTCTAGGGTGAGAACTCTTTTTCTAGAAATAGGGGTTTTGGTAGCCTTAGAATTTTCCAAACCAAACTTCTTAAGCATCTCTCCAATGTATTTAGATTGATTGAAAAATATTCCATCGCTTAATTGTTTAATTTGCAATCCTAGAAAGAAGCTAAGTTCACCCATCATACTCATTTCGAATTCATTATGCATTAGTTTTGCAAATTCATCGCACAGCGATTGACATGTTGAGCCAAAACTAATATCATCTACATATATTTGGATAATAATGAGATGCTCTCCTTTTGTTTTAGTGAATAAAGTGTTATCTACCATGCCCATTTTATATCCATTATGCAAGAGAAAAGATTGTAACCTATCATACCAAGCTTTAGGAGCTTGTTTAAGTCCATACAAAGCCTTTTTGAGCTTATAAACATGATTAGGTTTTTGAAAATCTACAAAACCGGGAGGTTGTGCAACATACACTTCCTCTTCGATGACTCCATTTAGAAACACACTTTTTACATCCATTTGAAAGAGTTTAAACTTATAACTACATGCATATGCAAGTAAGATTCTTATGGACTCTAATCGTGCAACGGGTGCATAAGTTCATCATAATCAATACCTTCTTGTTGATTATATCCTCGGGCAACTAACCTAGATTTATTCCTACAAACTATTCCATTTTCATCAAGCTTATTTTTAAAGACCCACTTGGTTCCTATAATAGTGTAACCACTAGGATATGGAACTAAGACCCATACATCATTTCTTAAGAATTGATCTAATTCCTCTTGCATTGCCATGACCCAATTTCATCTTTTATGGCTTCCTTAATATTCTTAGGTTCTATTGTTGACACAAATGCAAAGTAATTGCTTTTGTTTTGAGCATGCGATCTAAGAGTTCTTTCATCTAATTCTCCTATGAATTGATCTATAGGATGATCTCTAACTTCCTTAATGTTCTCTACTCTAGGTAATATTTCCTCTAGGTCATTATTTGGTGATTTTATCCTATTTTGACATGCATCTTCTTCTATGATGTCATCATCTAGTAAAGGTAATGTCCTAGCTTTTGGAGGAGTTTCGTTAAAAGTTACATTGCATGATTCTTCAACCTTTGAGGTTTCCTTGTTAAGCACAATGTAAGCCTTTGAAGTTTGTGAATATCCTATAAAAATTCCATCATATTTTCTAGTATCACACAAGTTAGGATTTTCTAAGGGGTCGGAGATCAAGCATTTACAACCAAAAACTCTAAAGTATTCTAGGGATAGCCTTTTACCTTTAAGAATCTCATAGGGTGCTTTATTTATGGTCTTCCTAATCAAAACTCTATTAAGTATGTAAGACGCGGTTTCTACGGCATGACACCAAAATTTTTGTGGTATGGATTGTTCATTTAACATTGTACGACTCATCTCTTGTAAAGTCCGGTTCTTCCTTTCAACTACCACATTAGATTGAGGTGTGCGAGGGGCCGAAAGTTATGCGAAATTCCATGTTTATCACAAAAGACTCCAAATTGTATTTCATTATCAAACTCTTTACCGTGGTCCGTTCGAATTGAGACAATGGAACATCCATGTAGATTTTGCAAGTTTTTCCCTAAACTTTTGAATTTGTTAAATGCTTCATTTTTAGTTTTCAAAAATTGTGTCCAAGTATATCTTGAATACTCATCCACTATTACCAAAGTGTAGAAGTTTCCTCCATAGCTTTGAATAACGGATGGTCCAAACAAGTCCATATGTAAAAGTTCTAAAACTCTTGACATTGAAATCATATTTATAAGCTTATGGCTTGCATGGACTTGCTTACCTACTTTACATGCATCACAAAAATGATTATCAAATCTCTCTTTAGGTAATTTACTAACTAATTCCTTAGATGCAANTATATCTTGAATACTCATCCACTATTACCAAAGTGTAGAAGTTTCCTCCATAGCTTTGAATAACGGATGGTCCAAACAAGTCCATATGTAAAAGTTCTAAAACTCTTGACATTGAAATCATATTTATAAGCTTATGGCTTGCATGGACTTGCTTACCTACTTTACATGCATCACAAAAATGATTATCAAATCTCTCTTTAGGTAATTTACTAACTAATTCCTTAGATGCAA
Organism: Artemisia annua; assembly: GCA_014162995.1. Taxonomy (NCBI): domain Eukaryota; kingdom Viridiplantae; phylum Streptophyta; class Magnoliopsida; order Asterales; family Asteraceae; genus Artemisia; species Artemisia annua. Next base: position 51,703 of record LBNU01021703.1, read on the forward strand.
TGTTGTGAATTAATCGCATGTTAGCATGACCTAATCTCCTATGCCATAGATTGGAATTATCTACAATAGATGCAAGATTTATTTCGTAGTTACAAGACACATTACCTACTTTTGTATCCTTTTCCTTAGAGATGATTTCAAATATGGTATGCTTACAATTGACATCTTTACTAGGTTGAGATCTCGTATGTTGATACTCCTTGAAGCATACCTATGATTGGAAATACAACTAAAACTTTTGGTACCCATTGTTTCTTGGGTCCGACATGGTTAGCACATAAAAAGCCCAAGTTGAACACTCTTGGATCTTGAAGCAATATATATATAATTGTTCGATGCCGTATTTTGAAAGAGTAAACCAAGGGTTGTTTTGAACATGTGTTTTGTTTTGAAAGCTCGGTATTACATGTCTTTGATTTAATGAGTATGAAGGTCTCATATTTGGAGTAGGTAAAAGAGGTCTTTGGTCGACTCGAGCTTGAGTATATCTAAGACCATTTTGTGAAACCGGGTTGTAATATGGTTTTGTGGTTTCACTCCATACAATGGGTCTTTGATTACGTCAAGTGTTTGCAAGAGGAACTTGAGGAGTGATAGGTTAATAAATCTTTTTGTTTGAGTTCTTCTTTTCCTCAGAGTCTTGGCGCGTTGACGCGTCACCCAGCGCGTCAGGTTCGGAGGTTTCGAGAGTTTCATTTTCACTTGCTTTTACAAAAACAATAGGTTTAGTTAGACTCTCGGAAGTAGTTTTCTCATTTTTTGAAAGTCCAAGACCTTCCTTATCTTGGGACAATTTTTGACGATTCAACATCTTATCCAAATCATTACTACTCTTTTCGAATTTTGTAAGTTTTAATGACTTTTGTTGAAGTTGCGAGACTTCTTCACTCAAAGAGGCAACCTTAAGTGTGAGATTCTCACAATCTTTACATGGTTCAATACTCTCTTGGATAGTGACAAGTCTTTTTACTTCAATTTCAAGTTCATTGTCTTTATGAAGTACTTTAGAAAGTTCCTCTTTGAAAGAACGTTTTTCTTTAATGGTTAATTTTAATTTTCTAAATACTTCCTCATAACAATTAAGTAACTCCTCATTTTCCTTTTGCAATTCATTTATATCAAAAGATTTATTGCAAATAGTAGAGTTATGTTGTACCTCATGTGATTCGATTGCCATAAGACATGTAGCTTCCTTATCCGGTTGGTTGTTGGTATGTGTTAATTCACATACCTTTTCATTGCCAAAAACCGGACCCAAATAGACCAAAAACCCGACCATAAATGCCAAATATTTGTTGTTTTTGTGTTTCTACATGTGTAGGTACGGATATGTGAGAAATGGACAAAACCGAGCCAAAAACGACAACACGAGCATGGGATTTGGAAAGAGTGTAAAAGCCGAAGCCATGGAAGCTATTTTCAATGGAAAATCTTATTTGAGCTCAAAAGCCAACAAGGGTCCTTGAAGATTCATCATTTGGCAAATTCAACCCTTGGAAGTAGTTTGGAAGATTTGGAATAAGTGGTCCTTTGAAAATCAGAAATTACACTTTTGGTCCCTTTACTTTACTTATGCCTAAAATCCTAAATCTAAATAATACTAAATCCCAAATTCAGTCCAATCCAAGTCCATACCCTTGTTATCTATCCCAACCCATCACCCTAATAAACCCACTATCACTAACCAAGGCCCATTTCCTTTTTAAAACATAACCGAGCCCAACATACCCTCTGGTCAACAAATACACACACGGGTCAAACAATAAATAAAAATGATTTTCACCCTTCCCGCCCCCCAATTCACACCACGTACATCCTTCACCTCCCAATCCCATGAACCCTAGTTTTTACCTTTCAATAATTACTCCAATTTACCAATGATTGCTAATAATTGGGGCTTCCAGAAGGTCAATCACGTGCAGAAAACGTGTCAGAGAGAATGTTGTACAATGGTTGGATGAGATGGACATGTGGCAGCTAGTAATTGGACAAGCCACATCATTCCTTCTGCCTTGGATTCTGTTTCTAGAAGGTTAGCAGCACATGGCAGTGTATACTCAAGGAATAATATATGGCATCATATCATTGGACAAAACACCTCATCAACTAGTGATCCAATGGCTGTGATTAAGGGCAATGGTTAGATAAGGTTTTGATGGCTCAGATTAGCTCTGAGAAAGCACAATGCCACGGATTGCCAGCTTGGTACTTGAAGACCTCAAGCCTCACTCTTCACTTATAAAAACCCTCTCATTTTCACTCAACTCTCATGTAGAATTTAGCACTGTTATGCTGCAGAAATGTTTTTAGGATAAATTTTAGCTTTTAACTCTCTGTAAACTCAGTTTCACTTTGTAATTTTTAGCTTTAATCAATAAAATCTTTAGTTTACTTACTGTGAGTTCATTTCACTACTACTTAATCCTTCATTTAGTCTCTTATAATCTGAATAAGCTGTTGTACATCTATAGTAAGCTTCTCAAGAGCTTACTAAAACCTTTTAACCTTCAAATCTCTCAATATCAGCTATTTCTTTTATAAACATATAAAAAAATCAGTAAAACAGAAAAATAACAAAAATATGTCATTAATCTTACAAAACTCAGCTTACAAATAAGCTTTTTCATTGTCTAATAAGCTCATACTAGCTCAGTAGCTTTTGTGAGCTTTACTAGTAGATTAAGTAGTCAAATCACTCAAAAATTTTCTTAGTCAACAAAAAGTCAACAGAGAATGAAGATCATGAATCTGGTGTATATTGATATGTCAAAAGGAGATTTGGAAGCCTTTGGCCTATCTAAAGATAGGCTAGCATAGTGAATCCCCTCTGTTTGAGCTGAGGGGAATGGTTTTGTAAGTTCTTCATTCAAATTTTCAAGTTTCAAAGTGCATTTTCTGTGATTTTAGTGTAGATCTGTAATAATAGTTAGTTTACTGTTGTATTAGCTTTCTTTGATCATACTTGAGCTCTTTTGATTGATTTTAGCTTTGATAATTTTAGATTTATCAGTGTTTGATGTTTGTTCATGTTCATTTGTTCAAATTTGCAAATCTGCAATTCTGTGATATAGCTGTTGTTAGATGTTGTTTGTTGCTGATCTAGTCTCATATGAAATTATTGAATCTGTAGTGATCATTGGATTGGTGTTGTTTAGCTTGAATCACAGTCTCATAGTGTAATAGCATAGTTAAGGAGTGTTTGGATGTGTTGATCACTAGTTGCTGCTGTTGTCTCTTTGTTGTTATTTCTGCATCATTAGATCACCTTAGGCTAATATAGTTTAGATATATCATAATATAGGTAGTTTGTTAGTGAAAAGTCAAAATTAGCTTAGGATTTCATTTCTGCCTGCTAATTTGGTATCTGTTCATGCTCACTTGTTCAGTTGATGTAATATGTGTTTATGATTGAGGTTTTAGTGCTCAGGCATGTTTAGTATACACCTAGTGATAAAATTGATTCATTAAAGTTGAGCCTAGTCAAAGTTTAGTGGTTATCAAAAAGTCAAAGTTTTACCTACATACCTGTGTGAGCAGTCCTAATCTAGAGAACCTCTTTTTCTAAATTTGCTGCAAAAACATTATCAATCAATTTCATTAACATTTAGTTGGTTAAAGATAGATCTGTACATAGCTAGTTTACTTGTTCTTCATCTTATAGGCAGAATAGTCATCTGTTCTAGGCTTAGATTAGGGTAGTAATTGAAAGCTTGTGATAGGGCTTTTAGTGTTTTTAGACATCCAGTAGTATGGTCTTGCTTTTGCCCCACTAAGATTTCATTTCAGAGCTTATTAGTACAGCTTAATTACTGCTTAAAATAGGGCTGATAGCCATTGAATCTGTCAAGAATTTGGAAACTGATATGTGCTTTCTTTGCTTGTAATCTTAGCATATTTAGATCATCTGAGTAGTTTTGAGCTTATAGAATTGAATTACATTGTTTCCTAGCTTCTGGCTTTATTCAGTGCTTATTTGCTATTTGCTTAGCTTAATGAAAACTGCTTATTGCTCCATTTTAGTGTTCTGGTGTAGTTTTTAGATTGAATTCAGTTTGGTTGTTCTTATTTGAGTACTAGACACCTTCTGTAAAAGTTTTAGACAGTTTAGTGATAAGTGCTTATTAATAAGCACTTATCCTAACTGCTTTTTAGGTCAAATCAGCTTTTCAGACCTTATTTTTCACAGATTTTATTTTTCTTAGTTTTCAAATATTATTTTTGATTTTCCAGAATTATTTCAGATTTTATTTCAATCATTTACTATTCCTTTTCATTTTTAAATGGTTTTTAGAATTTTTAATCATTTTTAATTCCAAAATAAATCACAAAAAGACAAAAATAGTTTCTGATTTAATTCTTAAATTTCATTTTCAGTTTATTAAGATTTAAAAAAAAAAATTTAGAATAAATCTTTCTTTTTATAATTAGTTTGATTTTCTTTTATTAAATAAAAATACATAAATAGTTTTTAATTCATATTAAATAAATAAAAAGTCAAAATAATATTTTTCTTTTTCCTAAAATTTTCTTTTATCATTTTAAAGATTTAAAAATTTCATTTGAGCCCGTAGGTTTAGTATAGCTTAGAATTCACTTTTTATTTTGTTAAATAGACGTTTTTATTTAGTTTACGTTTACGTTTACGTTTTTGACATTTGTGCTTTACATACTTGTACATTGTGCATGATTACTTGTTTTTGTTTGTATTTTCGTAAAATTAGTTGTAAAACTTGAAAATTTTCACTTTTCACTTTTTTTTTCACGACACGATTTCACGAATCGTTAATCACGATTCCATTCACCTTCACACGGACCACGACCCGGGGTTTGCTTAATCGTTGAGCAATACCTTGGACTATAAATGATATAATTAGTTTTTAATCAATCAGTTGTCATCTTTATCATTTCTCCAAACTCCACCAACAAATGCTTTGTAATTCCGAGGTCTTGGGCAATCACTAATGAAGTGGTCTTTGTCACCACAATTGAAGCATTCGTCTTCGTGCTTTGAACCTTCACCGGCTTTACTACTCTTTCCCTTCTTGTTTCTACGATCATTAGTTCGGTTATCTAACCGATTCCGTTGTTGGAACTTTCCACCTCTTCTAAAGAACTTCCTAAAGTTTCTAGCCATGAGGTTGAACTCTTCATCATTCATCTCTTCTTCATCACTCCCTTCTAGAATACCACCAACTTCACTCGCTTGACTCTTAGTGACTTTAGCTTTAAGTGCCAAAGACTTTACTTTCTCCTTCTTGTCTTTGATTGTAACTTTGTCGTTTTCAAGAATCATTTCATAAACTTTAAGATTCCCGATAAGCTCGTCTAGAGGAAGCTCCGCCAAGTTCTTGACTTCTTCAAAGGCCGTCACCTTCGGTCGCCACTTTACCGGAAGAGCACAAATAAACTTTCTCACATGGTTCTTGTTGTAAAAGCTAGGATCCAAGGCCGTGAGACTTGTGATAATAGCATTGAATCGTGTATATCCATTTTCAATGGTTTCTTCATCCGAGACCACAAACTTTTCGTATTGTTGAATGAGTAGATCAATCTTGCAATCCTTGACTTGTGAATTGCCTTGATGTGTGATGATGAGTGAATGCCAAATCTCCTTGGTGGTCTTGCACACATGAACTCTCTCGAACTCCCTTCGAGGTAGAGCATTGTAGATCATCATTTTGGCTTCTTGATTTTTAACAAGCCTTTTCTTCTCATCTTCCTTTAACTCCAAGTATGGTTTCTCCACCATCAACTTGGTTTCGGGATCTAGCATCATGAAGACAAAATCACCATTTTGGATGATCTCCCATAAGTCAAGATCTTTGGACCTAACATAGGTCTCAAACCGGGTTTTCCAAAATCAAAACCCATCGGTTTCTAGCAAAGGTGGTCTTTGTATAGAACACCCTTCAACGTAGTTCTCTTGAGCAATGGATCTATACTCAACTTTACCAAAAATCTTTGTGAGGATTTTAGATTTTTGGAAAAGAAGTTTTTGACTTAAAACGACTTCTCGTGAAGGTTTTAACGCTCAAAAACTTGGGTATTCCGCTCTGATACGAATTGTAGAACCGTAGAGGGAGGGGGTGAATACAGTTTCTTCGGCTTTTAGAACGTTTAAAAACTTTAAGCCTCGAAGACAACCAAGTGGTCTAAGTAAGAACAACCACAAACACAATCACAACCACAAGTATATAAAGCAAGTAAAGAACACAACGATATATACTGGTTCGGGATGGGGGGTTTATACCATCCGTACATCCAGTTTTTGGTACACGATACCCCTAGTACACCCCTCCGAGCCTATCCTTTCGTTTCGACCTTTGAGCATCTTACTCAAAGTGAGAATTTGTTTACACCCCACTAAATATACACCCAAATTGCCTTAGCCTACCTTGTATGCACTCACCTTTGGTGCATTATTGTGACAACATTTGTTGAACCCTTAGTTAATTATCTAGTCAATTACATGGTTGCTAAGTTAAGTCATATCCTTGTACATATGTTTTGGGACGATGGGACTCATGGGTAAAGTACTAGTGTAATGGAGTAATGGGGAAGAACGACATTATTACCCCCCATAGGTGCTAAACATTTTAAAAGTACTCCAAGTTTTTCAATTATCTTAATTCCGAGTCAATTAGATTAGTAATTGTAAAGTTATGTAAAGATTCAAGTGTAAGGGGAATGCCAACTCCCTTATGAAGTATTATTTGGATGTAGGGCAAGAGTGTTAAAAAAAAAAAAAAAAAAAAAAAAAAAAAAAAAAAAAACATACAGACTACCAGTCTTGTTTCCTTTTATGTTATTCCCTTTTTAAGTTTATTGTTATTTCATTTTTAGATTAAGATTGAGGTCGAGTCTTGGCTTAAGCAACGGATATAAGTGCATGTATTTGATCATGATAGATTAACCCGTGCCATTAAAATCCCTGGTTATTCCAACCAAACCGTGTTTTCATATCCCTACACCTTACGTTACAGGACCCTTTGGAAAGCCCTCGTTTGATAGTTTATCTTAGGTGCTTACGCTAGTGGAGGAGTAATTGATCTCGTCCCAAGCTCTATGGTAATTCTATTTGCTATGAAGGTAGTGAGTCGTTATTTTCGTTTTCATTTATGAGATATAATTCTATGACATTGAGAGATGAGAGAATCCAAACACTATTTGTGAGGTGCTAGTGTATGATTTCCGTGCTTGTTATGATTAGGGTCTAATAACTATTTTTTGTAATTACTTTTATATTCGTGTTAAATGACCCCTAACTCATATTTTGATTGGAATAAAAGCTCATTTGCTTGAGGACAAGCAAATCCCAAGTGTAAGGGTATTTGATGAGATGAAAAGTGTTACGCTTTTAGGGGATCATTTAAGCCCTAATTCGTATAAATGTGATCAAATATTGCCCTAAATCGTTCCTTTTGTCATTTTAGGTACTTTTGAGAAGAATTCTGGAAAACATGCATATTTGGACGTTTTTGGAGCATAAAAGTGAAGAAAACGACAAAGTCTCAAAAGAAGCAGAAATTACAACCTGACGGCGTCAGAGTCATAAGGTGACGCCGTCAGCATACATTGACAAAAGAGTGAAAACCAATTTTCAAATGACGGGCCAGAAAGATTCGGAACTTTTACACCTGACGCCGTCAGGTGTTATATGGTGTAGGCCGTCAGGTTATAATTTAAAGAGTGACGGCCCTGAGAGGAATAGAGAGTGACGGCGTCAGAAGTGGATCTAGGCCATCCGAGAAACCTAATGGCGGCGAGCTGACGGCGTCAGCCTCTATAACCTGACGCCGTCACAATGTAAAATCTATATATAGTTTTCTATTTTTCATTCATTAAGGGTGGAACTTTGTGGAGAACTTTTGGCACCAAACCCTAGATGAATTTTCTGTACTTTTTAGGGTTTCCAACCCTTGGAACCCTCATGCTTAATTAAAGATAAGTCTTCACTTTAATTCAATCAATATGTCTATGTGTTGGTTGATTATCTCTTTTGCTTGTCTTTTAATTAACATGTGTAGCTAAATTCTCTAGTGTTTGCTTAGATCTAATGAAACCTAACTATTAATTATTGGTTGATTGGTGTGTGTTGTTGTTTGTTGGGATGATTGTTCCATCAATGTTAGGCTCAAGAAAACTGGCCAACCTCCTTTATGGTAACGTGCTTGAACGTCTTGGGAAACATGTAGCCAAGGCATACTAGGCTATTAAGGTAGTATTTAACGCATGAGCCACTGTTTACAACCCCTATGGTTGTGCCGTGCATGGCATAGGGCGAGATAAGAGCTCATAGAATTGGAGAGATATGTATGCCACTCCATGAGTTATTAGGAATACACCCTTCATCCACACAAGTAACACACATATCAATTAACCGGTAAAAGATAGTTAGGGAGTAATGAAATCTAAGTAAACACAATTTTCTCCATATTGTTTTCACAACCACAATAGTTTAGATATTTATTTTATTTTAATTTGCATAAGTAGTAAACTTGGGTTAGTTGACTAGCAACTAATTCCGCCCTTCCTCTAAAAACCGAGATTTTAATTGCTTTCAAAAAAATATAAAAATACAAAAAGAATCTTCCTTCCACCCTTAGACCTATTAGAGTAGCTTTTCTATCCTAACGAACACTATTCCCTGTGAGAGAACGATCAATCCCCCGTACTTACCACTATCCTATACTACATCGGTCAGGTACACTGCCTGGTGGGGTTGTAAGCCTCTTGAGATCCCTCGAGAGGTAAAACCTGTTGTAAGGTCACAAAACCACGCATCAAGTTTTTGGCGCCGCTGCCGGGGAATAGTTATTGTTTAGGTAGAATTTTTATTTCTTTAGGTCTACTCACTAGATTCCTTTCTAGTGAGATTTTTATTTTCTTTTTCTAGGATTTTCTTTAGTCTATCTTTTTCTTCGTGTTTTTGTTCGTAATCTTTACCATCCGCCATCATGGAAGGTGGTAACATCCTTGATCCCAACAACCTAATTCAACCAAACCACCCACCACAACCAAACCAACCTCCTAGACCCCGCACCTTAGGAGAGTATTCCCGACCTAGCCACCTTGGCTATCGAAACACCATTGAGCTCACTCAAGGAGCCAATGTCACTCCCTTGCGATCCGACACCATCCGGTTGGTGCAAAGCGGATGCGCATTCCATGGACTTCGTTCCGAAGATCCAAACCAACATCTCAAGGATTTCCTCAAAATCGTAGATTCCATAGACCTTGATGTTGCAACTCGAGAGACGACCCGATTGCGTCTCTTCCAATTCTCTCTACGGGACCAAGCTAGTCAATGGCTTGAGCGACTTCCCGCAGGATCCATCACCTCTTGGGACGATCTCACAACTCGTTTCCTTGCTCAATTTTTCCCACCGGGGAGAACTACCAAGCTAAGGAATGATATCTTGGCGTTCCAACAACGCCAAGGCGAAACCCTCTACGAGGCATGGACTCGATTCAAGGACTTACTCCAAAAAGTCCCTCATCATGGCATAGACCTTTGGCTCCAAGTCCAAATCTTCTATGACCACATCAATCTCCACACGAGGCAAACCATTGACCAAGCGGCCGGTGGCAAGCTACGTGATCTAAGTGCGGAACAATCATGGGATCTCCTAGAAGATCTTGCTCTTTATGACAACGAAAGTTGGAATGATCCCCGTGATTTGAATAAAACGGTCAAGGCAATATCTTTGCCTTCGAATAATTCAAGCACTTCCGACCGTAGGATCATAGAACTTGAGGACCAAGTCAAGTTTCTCATGAAATCCTACGAAGCTCCTAAACCTTCAAGCCAAGTGAACAAAATCACTTCTTCGTGCGAATTATGTAGTGGTCCCCACGACACTCGTGATTGCATGGAACTCCCCGAACAAGCTTTTGCGGACTACGCATCCACGCGTACCGACGGAGCGGGAGACAAGTGGTACACTTTCAAACCCGAGCCAAACCCTTACGGAGATTCATACAACCCCTCATGGAAAAATCACCCCAACCTTAGGTGGAAGTCAAACCAAAACGCGCCCCAAAACAATTCTTCCAACCCACCTAATCGGTTTCAACCCAACGGTCCTTCCTCAAACCGTACCTTCAACAACAATCCTTCCAACAACTATGGTAGTACCAACAACTTCGAAGGGTTGATGTCCAACTTTATGGCATCTCAAGAAGCTCGTATAGCTAAATTCACATCCGAATTCAATCAACAACAAGTAGAGATGACCAATAAGATTGACAACTTGTTGAAGGCCCTCAACAACCAAGTGCTATCACCCCCACATAAGGACGCTAGGAACACCAATAGCGGACCCCAAATCAAAGACCCCTCTTCATCCAAACATGTCCACTTCGTCAACGTTGTTACCATTAGACCAATTGATAGGAGTGAGGATGATAGTGAATCAAAGGATGAGAATAAGGGAGTAGAGGATGATAGGAAAGCTAAGATTAGCGAAATAGAAGAAGTAGGAGAAGAGGACTACTTCAATAGGTTACCAACTAGGGAAGAGCGAGCATATCATAAGAATCTATTCGATGACTCCGAGACCCCATACTTCCTAGGTAACCCGATTATCAAAGTGGGCGATCCTTCTAATCTCAACATACCATGCAACATCGGACATTTGCATATATGGAAAGCTTACATCGACCCTAGATCGCCCATAAACATCATGACTAGAGCCCAATACAATTTGATAATGAAAAACCAACTTAGGTATAGGGTGCTCCCCGATAAGGGATGGATTAGTAACTTCACGGGGAGAGTTAAGGGATTACCGGTTTATGTAGGAAACTTTACCTATGTCACCGACTTTGTGATTGTAGAAGATATCCGCCCAATAGTCGACGCAAGTGTAACCCAAGTAGTTTTAGGCAAGCCATTTATCGAGGTCTCTAGAATGACTCATGAACCTTCCTTAGGAATAGTTAAATTTAAGGATGAGACCGACGAAGTGAACTACCAAATGCCATATAAGATAGAGCAATTCCAACACTTGTCCAATGTTGAAAAGGAGCTCAAACAAGCGGTTTACTATAGGAACGATGAGGATAGACGTAGGGGAGTAGACTATGTCATGGGAAGAATATTCGGTTTCTATAAGGATTGTTTGAAATTAGGACCGGAATACAAAACCGGAAAAGAGGATGACTCAGGAACCGTGACCAACGACGAAGTCACGTAATGTACGGTGACTTTGAGTCTAGCTACAAGACTCGTTAATAAAGAAAAGCGCTTCTTGGGAGGCAACCCATGCTTTGTGTTTGTTTGTTTGTTTATTTGATTTTATTTGTTTCCGTATGTAAGTTATATTTCTTGTTATTGATTCATGCTTCAAACTAAATTGTGAAAATGCTTTATTTTGTTTTTAACTTCGTCTTAACTACATATAAAGGTATTTCGCAAAAGCTAAGTGTAAGGGAAATCTAAATCGGTTTATAAAGAACGAATGAACATGAATCATAGCAATGTAAATTAACATACATATTAGTATTTTTTTGAGTCAAATGCTTGTATCGAGTCATAATGAATTTTGCAGGAATTCCAGGAAGTAAGATCTAGTTTTTCCAGAATTTTTCTGGAAACTTAACATGAGAATTCTGTCAGATCATTCTGACGGCGTCAGGAATAACACCTGACGGCGTCAGGTTAAAATTTTCTGCAAATTTTGAAAGTTTTGTATTTCTTCCGGAAACATTAAAAGTTTTGTTAATTCTTTAACTTATAATCTCCAGGAATTCTGAAAAATATTCATTTCACAAGCATTATATCCTATTATATAGATTTTACCGCCGATTTTATGCGAGGTTGGCCTTTATCTTTTTCAGGTTAAGAGGTTATTTTGGACAAGAAGACGTTTATTATTTTGGAAGGGAAGCTTTGAACGTTCGTCTTTCTTGGAAGAAGATCTAACCATGTTACCTCATTATCCACATCAAACGATTCAGGGGAGTATTTGATTTCATTCTTTTATTTTATTCACTTTTACATCTTCTATCTGAACATTGGGGACAATGTTCGGTTTAAGTGTAAGGGGAGTAAATGAAGACACCGTTGAGAATACACTTACGCTTGATGTTTTGCTTTGTTTAATAGTAAATTTGCAATAAAACCAAGAGAAATATTTGTTAGGGCAATTTTAGCGCCAATTTAAAATTTTTTACAACATTTAGAAGTGAAACCTTGATCTTAATGAGCATCTCATGGATAGGAAATTGTATGACTAGCACAAAACCGTACCACTAAAAAATTTTCCACCCCAAATATGTGAGGTTCGCCCCTAGAATTGGTAGGAAAAGCATCCATCTTTGGTGCTATGATGTGAGTACCAGTAGCATTTAGATTCTAGAACTTGCGTTAGGACCATCTCAAATCCACAAGTGAGACTACATTCGTGTAGTTAAGATTTACTACATGATAAGAGGCATTAGGATTAGCCCATTGTTTTACACCCGTATTT